>JANJGN010001903.1:0-100297 GCA_026770705.1 Isurus oxyrinchus
GGGGATGGGGGTGAGTGGGGTAGAGGCGGTGGGTGGGTGGGTAGAGGTGGGTGGGTGGGTGGGTGGGGGGGTAGAGGCGGTGGGTGGGTGGGTGGGGGTGGGGGTGAGTGGGGTAGAGGCGGTGGGTGGGTAGAGGCGGTGGGTGGGTGGGTGGGGGGTGGGGGTGGGGGGTAGAGGCGGTGGTGGGGGTGGGGGGGGGGTGGGGGGGTAGAGGCGGTGGGTGGGTGGGTGGGTGGGGTAGAGGCGGTGGGTGGGGGGTGGGGGTGGGGGGGTAGAGGCGGTGGGTGGGGGGTGGGGGTGGGGGGGGGTAGAGGCGGTGGGTGGTTGGGTGGGTGGGGTAGAGGCGGTGGGTGGGGGTGGGGGTGGGGGGGTAGAGGCGGTGGGTGGGGGTGGGGGGGGGTAGAGGTGGTGGGTGGGGGTGGGGGTGGTAGAGGCGGTGGGTGGGGGTGGGGGTGGGGGGGTAGAGGCGGTGGGTGGGGGTGGGGTTGGGGCTGGGGGGGGTAGAGGCGGTGGGTGGGTAGGTGGGTGGGGTAGAGGCGGTGGGTGGGGGTGGGGGGTGGGGGGGTAGAGGCGGTGGGTGGGTGTGGGGGTGGGGGGGGGGAGAGGCGGTGGATGGGGGTGGGGTTGGGGGGGGTAGAGGTGGTGGGTGGGGGTGGGGGTGGGGGGGGGTAGAGGTGGTGGGTGGGGGTGGGGGGGTAGAGGCGGTGGGTGGGGGTGGGGGAGGTAGAGGCGGTGGGTGGGGGTAGGGGGTAGAGGCGGTGGGTGGGGGTGGGGGTGGGGGGGGTAGAGGCGGTGGGTGGGGGTGGGGAGGTAGAGGCAGTGGGGTGGGGGTGGGGGTGGGTGGGGTAGAGGCGGTGGGTGGGGGTGGGGGTGGGGGTGGGGTAGAGGCGGTGGGTGGGGGTGGGGGGGTAGAGGCGGTGGGTGGGGGTGGGGGGTAGAGGCGGTGGGTGGGGTTGGGGGGTAGAGGCGGTGGGTGGGGGTGGGGGAGGGGTGGGGTAGAGGCGGTGGGTGGGGTTAGGGGAGGTAGAGGCGGTGGGTGGGGGTGGGGGGGTAGAGGCGGTGGATGGGGTTGGGGGTGTAGAGGCGGTGGGTGGGGGTGGGGGTGGGTGGGGTAGAGGCAGTGGGTGGGGGTGGGGTGGGGTAGAGGCGGTGGGTGGGGGTGGGGGGGTAGAGGTGGTGGGTGGGGGTGGGGGTGGGTGGGGTAGAGGCGGTGGGTGGGGGTGGGGGTGGGGTGGGGTAGAGGCGGTGGGTGGGGGTGGGGGTGGGGGGTAGAGGCGGTTGGTGGGGGTGGGGGTGGGGGTGGGGGTGTAGAGGCGGTGGGTGGGGGTGGTGGGGTAGAGGCGGTGGGTGGGGTTGGGGGTCTAGAGGCGGTGGGTGGGGGTGGGGGTGGGGGGGTAGAGGCGGTGGGTGGGTGTGGGGGTGGGGGTGGGGGTGTAGAGGCGGTGGGTGGGGTTGGGGGGTAGAGGCGGTGGGTGGGGGTGGGGGTGGGTGGGGTAGAGGTGGTGGGTGGGGTTGGGGGGGTAGAGGCGGTGGGTGGGGGTGGGGTTGGGGTGGGGTAGAGGCGGTGGGTGGGTGTGGGGGGGGTAGAGGCGGTGGGTGGGGGTGGGGGGGGGTAGAGGCGGTGGGTGGGGATGGGGGTGGGGGTGGGGGGTGGGGGGGGGTAGAGGCGGTGGGTGGGGGTGGGTGTGGGGGTGGGGGGGCTAGAGGTGGTGGGTGGGGGTGGGGGTGGGGGGGTAGAGGCGGTGGGTGGGGGTGGGGGGGGGTAGAGGTGGTGGGTGGGGGTGGGGGGGTAGAGGCGGTGGGTGGGGGGTGGGGGGGTAGAGGCGGTGGGTGGGGGTGGGGGTGGGGGGGTAGAGGCGGTGGGTGGGGGTGGGTGTGGGGGGGTAGAGGCGGTGGAGAGGCGGTGGGTGGGGGTGGGGGGGGGGTAGAGGCGGTGGGTGGGGTGGGGGGCGGTAGAGGCGGTGGGTGGGGGGGTGGGGGGGGGTAGAGGCGGTTGGTGGGAGGGTGGGGGGGGGGTAGAGGCGGTGGGTGGGGGGGTGGGGGTGGGTAGAGGCGGTGGGTGGGGGTGGGGGTGGGGGGGGTAGAGGCGGTGGGTGGGTGGGTGGGGGTGGGGGGGGTAGAGGCGGTGGGTGGGGGGTGGGGGGGTAGAGGCGGTGGGTGGGGGTGGGGGTGGGGGGGTAGAGGCGGTGTGGGTGGGGGTGGGGGGGGTAGAGGCGGTGGGTGGGGGTGGGGGGGTAGAGGCGGTGGTGGGGGTGGGGGGGGTAGAGGCGGTGGGTGGGGTGGGGGGGGTTAGAGGCGGTGGGTGGGGGTGGGGGGGGTAGAGGCGGTTGGTGGAGGTGGGGGGGGTAGAGCGGGGTGGGGGTGGGGGGGTAGAGGCGGTGGGTGGGGGTGGGGTGGGGTAGAGGCGTGGTGGTGGGTGGGGGGGGGTAGAGGCGGTGGGTGTGGGGGGGTAGGCGTGAGTGGGTGGGGGGTAGAGGCGGTGGGTGGGGGTGGGGGTGGGGGTAGAGGCGGTGGTTGGGGGTGGGGGGGTAGAGGCGGTGGGTGGGGGTGGGGGTGGGGGGGTGTAGAGGCGGTGGGTGGGTGGGTGGGGGTGGGGGGGTAGAGGCGGGGGGTGGGGGTGGGGGGGGGTAGAGGCGGTGGGTGGGGGTGGGGGTGGGGGGGGTAGAGGCGGTGGGTGGGTGGGTGGGGGTGGGGGGGGTAGAGGCGGTGGGTGGGGGTGGGGGGTAGAGGCGGTGGGTGGGGGTGGGGGGGGTTAGAGGCGGTGGGTGGGGGTGGGGGGTGGGGGGGGTAGAGGCGGTGGGTGGGGGTGGGGGGGGTAGAGGCAGTGGGTGGGGGTGGGGGTGGGGGGGGTAGAGGCGGTGGGTGGGTGGGTGGGGGTGGGGGGGTAGAGGCGGTGGGTGGGGGTGGGGGGGGTAGAGGCGGTGGGTGGGGGTGGGGGTGGGGGGGGTAGAGGCGGTGGGTGGGGGGTGGGGGGGGTAGAGGCAGTGGGTGGGGGTGGGGGTGGGGGGGGGTAGAGGCGGTGGGTGGGTGGGTGGGGGTGGGGGGGTAGAGGCGGTGGGTGGGTGGGTGGGGGTGGGGGGGGTAGAGGCGGTGGGTGGGGGTGGGGGTGGGGGGGTAGAGGCGGTGGGTGGGGGTGGGGGTGGGGGGGTAGAGGCGGTGTGGTGGGGGTGGGGGGTAGAGGCGGTGGGTGGGGGTGGGGGAGGTAGAGGCGGTGGGTGGGGGTGCGGGTGGGGGAGAGGCGGTGGGTGGGGGTGGGGGGGGTAGAGGCAGTGGGTGGGTGTGGGGGTGGGGGGGGTAGAGGCGGTGGGTGGGTGGGTGGGGGTGGGGGGGTAGAGGCGGTGGGTGGGGGTGGGGGGGTAGAGGCGGTGGGTGGGGGTGGGGGTGGGGGGGTAGAGGCGGGTGGGTGGGGGTGGGGGTGGGGGGGGTAGAGGCAGTGGGTGGGGGTGGGGGTGGGGGGGGTAGAGGCGGTGGGTGGGTGGGTGGGGGGTGGGGGGGTAGAGGCGGTGGGTGGGGGTGGGGGGGTAGAGGCGGTGGGTGGGTGGGTGGGGGTGGGGGGGGTAGAGGCGGTGGGTGGGTGGGTGGGGGGTGGGGGGGGGTAGAGGCGGTGGGTGGGGGTGGGGGGTGGGGGGGGTAGAGGCGGTGGGTGGGGGTGGGGGTGGGGGGGTAGAGGCGGTGGGTGGGGGGGGTGGGGGGGTAGAGGCGGTGGGTGGGGGTGGGGGAGGTAGAGGCGGGTGGGTGGGGGTGCGGGTGGGGGAGAGGCGGTGGCTGGTGAGACCCTCCCCTTCCCCACCCAGACAGACAGACAGAGCCCCCCCCCCCCCCCCCCCACACCCTCCCTCCTGGACAGAGGGACTTGGGCTCCTGAGTGTGCCCTACAGGCCTGTCACTCAAGCAGTCCCGGACCACGCCCCTCCCGCTCCGATTGGTTGGAGGACTAGCCAGGTCAGCTCCAGCCGCGGGAGTCCTCCAGGAACCGCCCCCTCGCTCGCGATTGGTCGGGTCCTCACGTCTATCAAACCAGGAGGAAGGCGGGAGGTGGAGGTTGGGGGGGGACAGCCATCACGTGACCTCCGAAGCGGCCGCCAAAGGGCGGCGAAAGTCCGCGCTTTTCAGCTCTCCTTCCGTCGCGACCGGCGCGTGTGGGAGAGGAGCTCTGGAAAAACTGGAGCCGTCAGGTGAATATTTTCACCGTTATTTAATTTCCTTTTAAACCCCTCGTGTCTCTGAGGTTACCCAGAATGCCGCGCATAGCGAGACCGCGGAGAGACTGCGCATGCGTCTTATCCTGCCCCGCCCCTTTTCACCGCCTCCTGCCCCAACCTCCCCCTCCTCACCGCCATGTCCGAATGCGCAGGCGCGTCCTGGACGTTCGCATAGGGACGCGCGTGCGCACCCCGAGCTGAGACAATGATTCTTGTAGGAGGGTCCTGATTGGGCGACACAGCATGTCAATCACCAATCCTCCTCCTCCTGCTGCCTCTGTCAGAGGCTGGGCTGCATCGCAGCCAGTGCAATGTTCCTGCAGGGGTGAAGCCTCTACTGCATCACAGCCAGTGCAATATTCCTGCAGGGGTGAAGCCTCTATTGCATCGCAGCCAGTGCAATATTCCTGCAGGGGTGAAGGCTCTATTGCATTGCAGCCAGTGCAATATTCCTGCAGAGGTGAAGGCTCTATTGCAATGCAGCCAGTGCAATATTCCTGCAGTGGTGAAGGCTCTATTGCATCACAGCCAGTGCAATATTCCTGCAGGGGTGAAGCCTCTATTGCATCACAGCCAGTGTAATATTCCTGCAGGGGTGAAGCCTCTACTGCATCACAGCCAGCGTAATATTCCTGCAGGGGTGAAGGCTCTATTGCATCGCAGCCAGTGCAAATATTCCTGCAGGGGTGAAGCCTCTATTGCATCGCAGCCAGTGCAATATTCCTGCAGGGGTGAAGGCTCTATTGCATCACAGCCAGGTGCAATATTCCTGCAGGGGTGAAGCCTCTATTGCATTGCAGCCAGTGCAATATTCCTGCAGGGGTGAAGCCTCTATTGCATTGCAGCCAGTGCAATATTCCTGCAGTGGTGAAGGCTCTATTGCATCACAGCCAGTGCAATATTCCTGCAGGGGTGAAGCCTCTATTGCATCACAGCCAGTGTAATATTCCTGCAGGGGTGAAGCCTCTATTGCATCGCAGCCAGTGCAATATTCCTGCAGGGGTGAAGCCTCTATTGCATCGCAGCAGTGCAATATTCCCGCAGGGGTGAGGGCTCTATTGCATCACAGCCAGTGCAATATTCCTGCAGGGGTGAAACCTCTATTGCATTGCAGCCAGTGCAATATTCCTGCAGGGGTGAAGCCTCTATTGCATTGCAGCCAGTGCAATATTCCTGCAGTGGTGAAGGCTCTATTGCATCACAGCCAGTGCAATATTCCTGCAGGGGTGAAGCCTCTATTGCATCCCAGCCAGTGCAATATTCCTGCAGGGGTGAAGGCTCTATTGCATCCCAGCCAGTGCAATATTCCTGCAGGGGTGAAGGCTCTATTGCATTGCAGCCAGTGCAATATTCCTGCAGAGGTGAAGGCTCTATTGCAATGCAGCCAGTGCAATATTCCTGCAGTGGTGAAGGCTCTATTGCATCACAGCCAGTGCAATATTCCTGCAGGGGTGAAGCCTCTATTGCATTGCAGCCAGTGCAATATTCCTGCCGGGGTGAAGCCTCTATTGCATTGCAGCCAGTGGCAACATTCCTGCAGGGATGAAGGCTCTATTGCATTGCAGCCAGTGCCATATTCCTGCAGGGGTGAAGCCTCTATTGCATTGCAGCCAGTGCAGTATTCCTGCAGGGGTGAAGCCTCTATTGCATTACAGCCAGTGTAATATTACTGCAGTGGTGAAGGCTCTATTGCATCACAGCCAGTGTAATATTCCTGCAGGGGTGAAGCCTCTATTGCATCGCAGCCAGTGCAATATTCCTGCAGGGATGAAGGCTCTATTGCATCGCAGCCAGTGCAATATTCCTGCAGGGGTTGAAGGCTCTATTGCATCGCAGCCAGTGCAATATTCCTGCAAGGGTGAAGACTCTAGTGCATCACAGCCAGTGCAATATTCCTGCAGGGGGTGAAGGCTCTATTGCATCGCAGCCAGTGCAATATCCCTGCATGGGTGAAGGCTCTATTGCATTGCAGCCTGCTGCCAGTGCAATATTCCTGCAGGAGTGTAGGCTCTATTGCATTGCAGCCTGCTACCTGCAGCCAGTGCAATATTCCTGCAGGGGTGAAGGCTCTATTGCATTGCAGCCAGTGCAATATTCCTGCAGGGGTGAAGGCTCTATTGCATTGCAGCCAGTGCAATATTCCTGCAGTGGTCAAGCCTCTATTGCATTGCAGCCAGTGCAAATTCCTGCAGGGGTGAAGCCTCTATTGCATCGCAGCCAGTGCAATATTCCTGCAGGGGTGAAGGCTCTATTGCATTGCAGCCAGTGCAATATTCCTGCAGGGGTGAAAGCTCTGTTGCATCCCAGCCAGTGCAATATTCCTGCAGGGGGTGAGGCCTCCATTGCATCACAGCCAGTGCAATATCCCTGCATGGGTGAATGCTCTATTACATTGCAGCCTGCTGCCTGCAGCCAGTGCAATATTCCTGCAGTGGTGTAGGGTCTATTGCATTGCAGCATGCTGCCTGCTGCTTGCAGCCAGTGCAACATTCCTGCAAGGGTGAAGCCTCTATTGCATCGCAGCCAGTGCAATATTGCTGCAGGGGTAAAGCCTCTATTGCATCGCAGCCAGTGCAATATTCCTGCAGGGGTGAAGGCTCTATTGCATCGCAGCCAGTGCAATATTCCTGCAGGGGTAAAGGCTCTATTGCATCGCAGCCAGTGCAATATTCCTGCAGGGGTGAAGGCTCTATTGCATCGCAGCCAGTGCAATATTCCTGCAGTGGTGAAGGCTCTATTGCATCCCAGCCAGTGCAATATTCCTGGAGGGGTGAAGGCTCTATTGCATCCCAGCCAGTGCAATATTCCTGCAGGGGTGAAGGCTCTATTGCATCGCAGCCAGTGCAATATTCCTGCAGGGGTGAAGCCTCTATTGCATCGCAGCCAGTGCAATATTCCTGCAGGGGTGAAGCCTCTATTGCATCGCAGCCAGCCATATTCCTGCAGGGGTGAAGGTTCTATTGCATCGCAGCCAGTGCAATATTCCTGCAGGGGTGAAGCCTCTATTGCATCGCAGCCAGCCATATTCCTGCAGGGGTGAGGCCTCCATTGCATCGCAGCCAGTGCAATATTCCTGGAGGGGTGAAGGCTCTATTGCATCGCAGCCAGTGCAATATTCCTGCAGGGGTGAAGGCTCTATTGCATCACAGCCAGCCATATTCCTGCAGGGGTGAAGGTTCTATTGCATCGCAGCCAGTGCAATATTCCTGCAGGGGTGAAGGCTCTATTGCATCCCAGCCAGTGCAATATTCCTGCAGGGGTAAGGGCTCTATTGCATTGCAGCCGGCTGCAGGGGATGCAGGTGTGAAGTGTCTCCCCCTCCCATTCCTTTCGCACCCAAAAATAAAGGTTCCTCTCGCTCTCCTTCCCCCCTCCCATTTTGTCTCTCGCTCTCTCCATCTCTCCCCTGTAGCTAACCCTCTCTGCCTCTCTACCCCTCTCCCCCCACCCCACCCTCTCTCGCCCTCTCCCCACTCCTTCCCTCTCTCCACTCACTCCCTCTCTCCCCTCTCCCTCCTCCCTCTCTCCTTCCCACCGCCGGTCCCTCTCTGCCCCGTACATCCCCTCACCCTCTCTAGCCCCCCCTTCCTCCCTGTCTCTCTCTCTCCCACACTCTACCCCTCTACCACTCCCTCTCTCTGCCTCCCTCTCCCTCCGCTCCCTCCCTTCTCCTCTCCTTCCCCCTTTCCCCCTCCCTTCCCCCCCCTACCCCTCTCCTTCCCCCTCCCCCGTCTCCTTCCCCCCTCTCCCCTCTCCTTCCCCCGTCCTTCTGCCTCTCCCCCTGCCCCCTCCCTCCCACCCTCTCTCTCTCTCCCCCCCCATCCCTCCCTCTCTCTCCCCATCCCTCCCTCTCTCGCCGCACTCCCTCCCTCTCTCCCCCCCTCTTCCCCCTCGCTCCCTCTCTCCCCACTCCCTCCCTCTCTCTCCCCCCTCCCTCCCTCTCTACCCCCTCCCTCCCTCTCTCTCCCCTCCTCCCTCCCTCTGTCTCCCCCTCCCTCCCCTCTCTCTCCCCCTCCTCCTCCCTTTCTCCCCTCCCTCCCTCCCTATCTCTCCTCCCTCACTCCCTATCTCTCCTCCCTCACTCCCTATCTCTCCTCCCTCACTCCCTATCTCCCCTCACTCCCTCCCTATCTCTGTAACCTCCTCCAGCCCCCTACAGCCCTCCCTATCTCTGTAACCTGCAGCAGCCCCTACAACCCTCCCTATCTCTGTAACCTCCTCCAGTCCTACACCTCCCCCTATCTCTGTAACATCCTCCAGCCCCTAGACCCCTCCCTATCTCTGTAACACCCTCCAGCCCCTACACCCCTCCCTATCTCTGTAACCTCCTCCAGCCCCTACACCCCTCCCTATCTCTGTAACCTCCGCCAGCCCCTACACCCCTCCCTATCTCTGTAACCTCCTCCAGCCCCTACACCTCTCCCTATCTCTGTAACCTCCTCCAGCCCCTACACCCCTCCCTATCTCTGTAAACTCCTCCAGCCCACTACACCCCTCCCTATCTCTGTAACCTCCTCCAGGCCCTACACCCCTCCCTATCTCTGTAACCACCTCCAGCCCCGACACCCCTCCCTATCTCTGTAACCTCCTCCAGCCCCTACACCCCTCCCTATCTCTGTAACCTCCTCCAGCCCCTACACCCCTCCCTCTCTCTGTAACCTCCTCCAGGCCCTACAACCCTCCCTATCTCTGTAACCTCCTCCAGCCCCCTACACCCCTCCCTATCTCTGTAACCTCCTCCAGCCCCCTACACCCCTCCCTATCTCTGTAACCTCCTCCAGCCCCTACACCCCTCCCTATCTCTGTAACCTCCTCCAGCCCCTACACCCCTCCCTATCTCTGTAACCTCCTCCAGCCCCCCTACACCCCTCCCTATCTCTGTAACCTCCTCCAGGCCCAAGACCCCTCCCTATCTCTGTAAACTCCTACAGCCCCCTACACCCCTCCCTATCACTGTAACCTCCTCCAACCCCCTACAAACCTCCCTATCTCTGTAACCACCTCCAGCCCCTACAACCCTACCTATCTCTGTGACCTCCTCCAGCCACTACACCCCTCCCAATCTCTGTGACCTCCTCCAGCCCCCTACAACCCTCCCTGTCTCTGTAACCACCTTCAGCCCCCGACACCCCTCCCTATCTCTGTGACCTCCAGCCCCCGACACCCCTCCCAATCTCTGTGACATCCTCCAGCCATCTACACCCCTCCCTATCTCTGCAACCTCCACCAGCCCCTACACGCCTCCCTATCTCTGTAACCGCCACTATCCCCTACACCCTGCCCTATCTCTGTAACCTCCTCCTCCAACCCCTACATCCCTCCCAATCTCTGTAACCTCCTCCAGTCCCTACACCCCTCCCTGTCTCTGTAACCTCTACCAGCCCCTACAACCCTGCCTATCTCTGTAACCTACTCCAGCCCCTACAATCCCCCATCTCTGTAAGCTCCTCCAGACTCCACATCCCTCCCTGTCTCTGTGACCAGTTCCAGCCCCCTACAACCCTCCCTATCTCTGTAACCTCTTCCAGCCCCTACACCCCACCCTATCTCTGTAACCTCCTCCAGGCCCCTACACCCCTCCCTATCACTGTAACCTCCTCTATCCCCTACACCCCTCCCGATATCTGTAACCTCCTTAGCCCCTACACCCCTCCCTATCCCTGTAACCTGCTCCAGTCCTCTACACCCCTCCTTATAGCTGTAACCTCCTCCTGCCCCCTACAACCCTCCCTATCTCTGTAATCTCCTCAGCCCCTACACCCTCCCATCTCTATAAGCTCCTCCAGACTCTACATCCCTCCCTATCTCTATGACCACCTCCAGCCCCCCTACACCCCTCCCTATCTCTGTAACCTACTCCAGCCCCTACACCCCTCCCTATCTCTGTAACCTCTTCCAGCCCCTACACCCCACCCTATCTCTGTAACCTCCTCTATCCCCTACACCCCTCCCGATATCTGTAACCTCCTCAGCCCCTACACCCCTCCCTATCTCTGTAATCTCCTCCAGCCCCTACACACCTCCCTATCGCTGTAACCTCCTCTATTCCCTACACCCCTCCCTATCTCTGTAACCTCCTCCAACCCCTACAACACACACTATCTCTGTAACCTCCTCCAGCCCCTTACACACCTCCCTATCTCTGTAACCTCCTCTATCCCCTACACCCCTCCCTATCTCTGTACCCTCCTCTATCCCCTACACCCCCCCCTATATCTGTAACCTCCTCCAGCACCTACACCCCTCCCTATCCCTGTAACCTCATCCAGTCCCCTACACACATCCCTATCTCTGTACAGTGCTCAGGCCCCCTACACCCCTCCCTATCTCTGTAACCTCCCCCAAACCCTACATCCCTCCCTATCTCTTGACCACCTCCAGCTCCTACACCCCTCCCTATCTCTGTAACCTCCTCCAGCTACTACAACCCTCCCTATCTTTGTAACGCCCTCCAGACCCCTACACCTCTCCCTATCTCTGTAACCTCCTCTAGAACCTACACCCCTCCCTATCTCTGTAAACTCCTCCAGCCCCCTACACCCCTCCCTAACTTGGTAACCTCCTCTATCCCCTACACCCTTCCCTATCTCTGTAACCTCCTCAGCCCCTACACACTCCCATCTCTATAAGCTCCTCCAGCCCCCTACAACCTCCCTATCTCTGTAACCTCCACCAGCTCCTACACCCCTCCCTATCTCTGTAACCTCCTCCAGCCCCTACACCCCTCCCTATCTCTGTAACCTCCTCCAACCCCTACACCCTTCCCTATCTCTGTAACCTCCTCCAACACCTTACACCCCTCCCTATCTCAGTAACCTCCTCCAAACCCTACATCCTCCCTATCTCTGTAACCTCCTATTGCCCCTACAACCCTCCCTATCTCTGTCACCTCCTACAGCCCCTACACCCCTCCCCATCTCTGTAACCTCCTCCAAACCCTACATCCCTCACTATCTCTGTAACCTCCTCCAAACCCTACATCCCTCCCCATCTCTGTAACCTCCTCCAGCCCCCTACACCCCTCCCTATCTCTGTCACCTCCTCAAGCACCTACACCCATCCCTATCTCTGTAACCTCCTCCAGCCCCTAAACCCCTCCCTATCTCTGTCACCTCCTCAAGCACCTACACACCTCCCTATCTCTATAACCTCCTCCAGCCCCTAAACCCCTCCCTATCTCTGTAACCTCCTCCAGCCCCTAAACCCCTCCCTATCTCTGTCACCTCCTCAAGCACCTACACACCTCCCTATCTCTATAACCTCCTCCAGCCCCTAAACCCCTCCCTATCTCTGTAACCTCCTCCAGCCCCCGAACCCCTCCCTATCTCTGTAACCTCCTCCAGCCCCTAAATCCCTCCCTATCTCTCTAACATCCTCCAGCCCCTACATCCCTCCCTATCTCTGTAACCTCCTCCAGCCCCCTACACCCCTCCCTATCTCTGTAACCTCCTCCAGACCCCTGAACCCCTCCCTATCTCTGTAACCTGCTCCAGTCCCTACACCCCTCCCTATATCTGTAACCTCCTCCAGCCCC
Source organism: Isurus oxyrinchus (assembly GCA_026770705.1). Lineage (NCBI taxonomy): Eukaryota > Metazoa > Chordata > Chondrichthyes > Lamniformes > Lamnidae > Isurus > Isurus oxyrinchus. The sequence continues at coordinate 11,737 of JANJGN010001903.1, forward strand.
CTACACCCCTCCCTATCTCTGTAACCTCCTCCAGCCCCTACTTCCCTCCCTATCTCTGTAACCTCCTCCAGCCCCTGCATACCTCTCTATCTCTGTAACCTCCTCCAGCTCCTACAACCCTCCCTATCTCTGTAACCTCCTCCAGCCCCTACACCCGGCCCTATCTCTGTAACCTCCTCCAGCCCCGACACCCCTCCCTACCTCTGTAACCTCCTCCACACCTACATCCCTCCCGATCTCTGTAAACTCCTGCAGCCCCCTACACACCTCCCTATATCTGTAACCTCCTCCAGCTCCTACACCCCTCCCTATCTCTGTAACCTCCTCTATCCCCTACACCCCTCCCTATCTCTGTAACCTCCTCCAGCCCCTACAACCCTCCCTATCTCTGTAACCTCCTCCAGCCCCTACATCCCTCCCTATTTCTGTAACCTCCTCCAGCCTCTACTCCCCTCCCTATCCCTGTACCTTCCTCCAGCACCCTACAGCCCTCCCTATCTCTGTAACGCCCTCCAGCCCCTACACCCCTCCCGATCAATGTAACCTCCTCTAGCCCCTACACCCTCCCTAACTCTGTAACCTCCTCCAGCCAGTACAACACTCCTTATATCTGTAACCTCCTCCAGCCTCTACACCCGACCCTATCTCTGTAACCTGCTCCAGCCCCTACAACCCTCCCTTTCACTGTAACCTCCTCCAGCCCCTATACCCCTCCCTATCTCTGTAACCTCCTGCAGCCCCTACAACCCTCTCTATCTCTGTAACCTCCTCCACACCTACAACCCTCCCTATCTCTGTAACCTGCTGCACACCTACTACCCTCCCTATCTCTGTAACCTCCTCCAGTGCCCTACATCCCTCCCTATCTCTGTAACCTCCTCCAGCCTCTACACCCTCCCTATCACTGTAACCTGCTCCAGCCCCTACAACCCTCCCTATCTCTGTAACCTCCTCCAGCCCCTACATCCCTCCCTATCTCTCTAACCTCCTCCAGCCCCCTACACCCCTCCCTATCTCTGTAACCTCCTCCAGCCCCTACACACCTCCCTTTCTCTGTAACCTCCTCCAGCCCCTACAACCCTCCCTATCTCTCTAACCTCCTCCAGCTCCTGCACACGTCCCTATCTCTGTAACCTCCTCCAGCCCACTACACCCCTCCTATCTCTGTAACCTCCTCCAGCCTCTACACCCCTCCCTATCTCTGTAACCTGCTCCAGCCCCTACAACCCTCCCTTTCACTGTAACCTCCTCCAACCCCTGCACCCCTCCCTATCTCTGTAACCTCCTGCAGCCCCTACACCCCTCTCTATCTCTGTAACCTCCTCCACACCTACAACCCTCCCTATCTCTGTAACCTGCTGCACACCTACATCCCTCCCAATCTCTGTAACCTCCTCCAGTCCCTACACCCCTCCCTGTCTCTGTAACCTCTACCAGCCCCTACAACCCTGCCTATCTCTGTAACCTACTCCAGCCCCTACAATCCCCCATCTCTGTAAGCTCCTCCAGACTCCACATCCCTCCCTGTCTCTGTGACCAGTTCCAGCCCCCTACAACCCTCCCTATCTCTGTAACCTCTTCCAGCCCCTACACCCCACCCTATCTCTGTAACCTCCTCCAGGCCCCTACACCCCTCCCTATCACTGTAACCTCCTCTATCCCCTACACCCCTCCCGATATCTGTAACCTCCTTAGCCCCTACACCCCTCCCTATCCCTGTAACCTGCTCCAGTCCTCTACACCCCTCCTTATAGCTGTAACCTCCTCCTGCCCCCTACAACCCTCCCTATCTCTGTAATCTCCTCAGCCCCTACACCCTCCCATCTCTATAAGCTCCTCCAGACTCTACATCCCTCCCTATCTCTATGACCACCTCCAGCCCCCTACACCCCTCCCTATCTCTGTAACCTCCTCCAGCCCCTACACCCCTCCCTATCTCTGTAACCTCTTCCAGCCCCTACACCCCACCCTATCTCTGTAACCTCCTCTATCCCCTACACCCCTCCCGATATCTGTAACCTCCTCAGCCCCTACACCCCTCCCTATCTCTGTAATCTCCTCCAGCCCCTACACACCTCCCTATCGCTGTAACCTCCTCTATTCCCTACACCCCTCCCTATCTCTGTAATCTCCTCCAACCCCTACAACACACACTATCTCTGTAAACTCCTCCAGCCCCTTACACACCTCCCTATCTCTGTAACCTCCTCTATCCCCTACACCCCTCCCTATCTCTGTACCCTCCTCTATCCCCTACACCCCCCCCTATATCTGTAACCTCCTCCAGCACCTACACCCCTCCCTATCCCTGTAACCTCATCCAGTCCCCTACACACATCCCTATCTCTGTACAGTGCTCAGGCCCCCTACACCCCTCCCTATCTCTGTAACCTCCTCCAAACCCTACATCCCTCCCTATCTCTTGACCACCTCCAGCTCCTACACCCCTCCCTATCTCTGTAACCTCCTCCAGCCCCTACAACCCTCCCTATCTTTGTAACGCCCTCCAGACCCCTACACCTCTCCCTATCTCTGTAACCTCCTCTAGAACCTACACCCCTCCCTATCTCTGTAAACTCCTCCAGCCCCCTACACCCCTCCCTAACTTGGTAACCTCCTCTATCCCCTACACCCTTCCCTATCTCTGTAACCTCCTCAGCCCCTACACACTCCCATCTCTATAAGCTCCTCCAGCCCCCTACAACCTCCCTATCTCTGTAACCTCCACCAGCTCCTACACCCCTCCCTATCTCTGTAACCTCCTCCAGCACCTACACCCCTCCCTATCTCTGTAACCTCCTCCAACCCCTACACCCTTCCCTATCTCTGTAACCTCCTCCAACACCTTACACCCCTCCCTATCTCAGTAACCTCCTCCAAACCCTACATCCTCCCTATCTCTGTAACCTCCTATTGCCCCTACAACCCTCCCTATCTCAGTCACCTCCTACAGCCCCTACACCCCTCCCCATCTCTGTAACCTCCTCCGAACCCTACATCCCTCACTATCTCTGTAACCTCCTCCAAACCCTACATCCCTCCCCATCTCTGTAACCTCCTCCAGCCCCCTACACCCCTCCCTATCTCTGTCACCTCCTCAAGCACCTACACTCCTCCCTATCTCTGTAACCTCCTCCAGCCCCTAAACCCCTCCCTATCTCTGTCACCTCCTCAAGCACCTACACACCTCCCTATCTCTATAACCTCCTCCAGCCCCTAAACCCCTCCCTATCTCTGTAACCTCCTCCAGCCCCCGAACCCCTCCCCATCTCTGTAACCTCCTCCAAACCCTACATCCCTCACTATCTCTGTAACCTCCTCCAAACCCTACATCCCTCCCCATCTCTGTAACCTCCTCCAGCCCCCTACACCCCTCCCTATCTCTGTCACCTCCTCAAGCACCTACACCCCTCCCTATCTCTGTAACCTCCTCCAGCCCCTAAACCCCTCCCTATCTCTGTCACCTCCTCAAGCACCTACACACCTCCCTATCTCTATAACCTCCTCCAGCCCCTGAACCCCTCCCTATCTCTGTAACCTCCTCCAGCCCCCGAACCCCTCCCTATCTCTGTAACCTCCTCCAGCCCCTAAATCCCTCCCTATCTCTCTAACATCCTCCAGCCCCTACATCCCTCCCTATCTCTGTAACCTCCTCCAGCCCCCTACACCCCTCCCTATCTCTGTAACCTCCTCCAGACCCCTGAACCCCTCCCTATCTCTGTAACCTGCTCCAGTCCCTACACCCCTCCCTATATCTGTAACCTCCTCCAGCCCCCTACAACCCTCCCTATCTCTGTAACCTCCTCCAGCTCCTACAACCCTCCCTATCTCTGTAACCTCCTCCAGCCCCTACACCCGTCCCTATCTCTGTAACCTCCTCCAGCCCCGACACCCCTCCCTACCTCTGTAACCTCCTCCACACCTACATCCCTCCCTATCTCTGTAAACTCCTGCAGCCCCCTACACACCTCCCTATCTCTGTAACCTCCTCCAGCTCCTACACCCCTCCCTATCTCTGTAACCTCCTCTATCCCCTACACCCCTCCCTATCTCTGTAACCTCCTCCAGCCCCTACAACCCTCCCTATCTCTGTAACCTCCTCCAGCCCCTACATCCCTCCCTATTTCTGTAACCTCCTCCAGCCTCTACTCCCCTCCCTATCCCTGTACCTTCCTCCAGCACCCTACAGCCCTCCCTATCTCTGTAACGCCCTCCAGCCCCTACACCCCTCCCGATCAATGTAACCTCCTCTAGCCCCTACACCCTCCCTAACTCTGTAACCTCCTCCAGCCAGTACAACACTCCTTATATCTGTAACCTCCTCCAGCCTCTACACCCGACCCTATCTCTGTAACCTGCTCCAGCCCCTACAACCCTCCCTTTCACTGTAACCTCCTCCAGCCCCTATACCCCTCCCTATCTCTGTAACCTCCTGCAGCCCCTACAACCCTCTCTATCTCTGTAACCTCCTCCACACCTACAACCCTCCCTATCTCTGTAACCTGCTGCACACCTACTACCCTCCCTATCTCTGTAACCTCCTCCAGTCCCCTACATCCCTCCCTATCTCTGTAACCTCCTCCAGCCTCTACACCCTCCCTATCACTGTAACCTGCTCCAGCCCCTACAACCCTCCCTATCTCTGTAACCTCCTCCAGCCCCTACATCCCTCCCTATCTCTCTAACCTCCTCCAGCCCCTACACCCCTCCCTGTCCCTGTAACTTCCACCAGCAGCCTACGCCCCTCCCTATCTCTGTAATCTCCTCCAACGCCCTACACACCTCCCTATCACTGTAACCTCCTCCAGCCCCTACAATCCTCCCTATCTTTGTAACCTCCTCCAGCCCCCTACACCCCTCCCTATCTCTGTAACCTCCTCCAGCCCCTACACACCTCCCTTTCTCTGTAACCTCCTCCAGCCCCTACAACCCTCCCTATCTCTCTAACCTCCTCCAGCTCCTGCACACGTCCCTATCTCTGTAACCTCCTCCAGCCCACTACACCCCTCCTATCTCTGTAACCTCCTCCAGCCTCTACACCCCTCCCTATCTCTGTAACCTGCTCCAGCCCCTACAACCCTCCCTTTCACTGTAACCTCCTCCAACTCCTGCACCCCTCCCTATCTCTGTAACCTCCTGCAGCCCCTACACCCCTCTCTATCTCTGTAACCTCCTCCACACCTACAACCCTCCCTATCTCTGTAACCTGCTGCACACCTACAACCCTCCCTATCTCTGTAACCTCCTCCAGCCTCTACATCCCTCCCTATCTCTGTAACCTCCTCCAGCCTCTAAACCCCTCCCTATCTCTGTAACCTGCTCCAGCCCCTACAGCCCTCCCTATCTCTGTAACGCCCTCCAGCCCCTACACCCCTCCCGATCAATGTAACCTCCTCTAGCCCCTACACCCTCCCTAACTCTGTAACCTCCTCCAGCCAGTACAACACTCCTTATATCTGTAACCTCCTCCAGCCTCTACACCCGACCCTATCTCTGTAACCTGCTCCAGCCCCTACAACCCTCCCTTTCACTGTAACCTCCTCCAGCCCCTATACCCCTCCCTATCTCTGTAACCTCCTGCAGCCCCTACAACCCTCTCTATCTCTGTAACCTCCTCCACACCTACAACCCTCCCTATCTCTGTAACCTGCTGCACACCTACTACCCTCCCTATCTCTGTAACCTCCTCCAGTCCCCTACATCCCTCCCTATCTCTGTAACCTCCTCCAGCCTCTACACCCTCCCTATCACTGTAACCTGCTCCAGCCCCTACAACCCTCCCTATCTCTGTAACCTCCTCCAGCCCCTACATCCCTCCCTATCTCTCTAACCTCCTCCAGCCCCTACACCCCTCCCTGTCCCTGTAACTTCCACCAGCAGCCTACGCTTCTCCCTATCTCTGTAATCTCCTCCAACGCCCTACACCCCTCCCTATCACTGTAACCTCCTCCAGCCCCTACAATCCTCCCTATCTGTGTAACCTCCTCCAGCCCCCTACACCCCTCCCTATCTGTGTAACCTCCTCCAGCCCCTACACACCTCACTTTCTCTGTAACCTCCTCCAGCCCCTACAACCCTCCCTATCTCTCTAACCTCCTCCAGCTCCTGCACACGTCCCTATCTCTGTAACCTCCTCCAGCCCACTACACCCCTCCTATCTCTGTAACCTCCTCCAGCCTCTACACCCCTCCCTATCTCTGTAACCTGCTCCAGCCCCTACAACCCTCCCTTTCACTGTAACCTCCTCCAACCCCTGCACCCCTCCCTATCTCTGTAACCTCCTGCAGCCCCTACACCCCTCTCTATCTCTGTAACCTCCTCCACACCTACAACCCTCCCTATCTCTGTAACCTGCTGCACAGCTACAACCCTCCCTATCTCTGTAACCTCCTCCAGCCTCTACATCCCTCCCTATCTCTGTAACCTCCTCCAGCCTCTAAACCCCTCCCTATCTCTGTAACCTGCTCCAGCCCCTACAACCCTCCCTATCTCTGTAACCCCCTCCAGCCCCTACATCCCTCCCTATCTCTGTAACCTCCTCCAGCCCCTACACCCCTCCCTGTCCCTGTAACTTCCACCAGCACCCTACGCCCCTCCCTGTCTCTGTAATCTCCTCCAACGCCCTACACCCCTCCCTATCACTGTAACCTCCTCCAGCCTCTACATCGCTCCCTATCTCTGTAACCTCCTCCAGCCTCTACACCCCTCCCTATCTCTGTAACCTGCTCCAGCCCCTACAGCCCTCCCTATCTCTGTAACCTCCTCCAGCCCCTACACCCCTCCCTATCCATTTACCTTCCTCCAGCACCCTACAGCCCTCCCTATCTCTGTAACCCCCTCCAGCCACTACACCCCTCCCGATCAATGAAACCCCCTCCAGCCCCTACACCCTCCCTATCTCTGTAACCTCCTCCAGCCCCTACAACCCTCCCTTTCACTGTAAGCTCCTCCAGCCCCTACACCCCTCCCTATCTCTGTAACCTCCTCCAGCCACTACACCCCTATCTCTGTAACCTCCTCCAACCCCCTACAACCCTCCCTAGCTCTGTAACCTCCTCCAGCACCTACACCCCTCCCTATCTCTGTAACCTCCTCCAGCCCCTACACTGCTCCCTATCTCTGTAACCACCTCCAGGCCCCTAAACCCCTTCTTATCTCTGTAACCTCCTCCAGCCCCTGCATTCGTCCCTATCTCTGTAACCTCCTCCAGCCCCTACACCCCTCCCTATCCCTGTAACCTGCTCCAGTCCTCTACACCCCTCCTTATAGCTGTAACCTCCAGCTGCCCCCTACAACCCTCCCTATCTCTGTAATCTCCTCAGCCCCTACACCCTCCCATCTCTATAAGCTCCTCCAGACTCTACATCCCTCCCTATCTCTATGACCACCTCCAGCCCCCTACACCCCTCCCTATCTCTGTAACCTCTTCCAGCCCCTACACCCAACCCTATCTCTGTAACCTCCTCTATCCCCTACACCCCTCCCGATATCTGTAACCTCCTCAGCCCCTACACCCCTCCCTATCTCTGTAATCTCCTCCAGCCCCTACACCCCTCCCTATCGCTGTAACCTCCTCTATTCCCTACACCCCTCCCTATCTCTAAAACCTCCTCCAACCCCTACAACACACACTATCTCTGTAACCTCCTCCAGCCCCTTACACACCTCCCTATCTCTGTAACCTCCTCTAGAACCTACACCCCTCCCTATCTCTGTAAACTCCTCCAGCCCCCTACACCCCTCCCTAACTTGGTAACCTCCTCTATCCCCTACACCCTTCCCTATCTCTGTAACCTCCTCAGCCCCTACACCCCTCCCTGTCCCTGTAACTTCCACCAGCACCCTACGCCCCTCCCTGTCTCTGTAATCTCCTCCAACGCCCTACACCCCTCCCTATCACTGTAACCTCCTCCAGCCTCTACATCGCTCCCTATCTCTGTAACCTCCTCCAGCCTCTACACCCCTCCCTATCTCTGTAACCTGCTCCAGCCCCTACAACCCTCCCTATCTCTGTAACCTCCTCCAGCCCCTTCACCCCTCCCTATCCATTTACCTTCCTCCAGCACCCTATAGCCCTCCCTATCTCTGTAACCCCCTCCAGCTACTACACCCCTCCCGATCAATGAACCCCCCTCCAGCCCCTACACCCTCCCTATCTCTGTAACCTCCTCCAGCCCCTACAACCCTCCCTTTCACTGTAAGCTCCTCCAGCCCCTACACCCCTCCCTATCTCTGTAACCTCCTCCAGCCACTACACCCCTATCTCTGTAACCTCCTCCAACCCCCTACAACCCTCCCTAGCTCTGTAACCTCCTCCAGCACCTACACCCCTCCATATCTCTGTAACCTCCTCCAGCCCCTACACCGCTCCCTATCTCTGTAACCTCCTCCAGGCCCCTAAACCCCTTCTTAACTCTGTAACCTCCTCCAGCCCCTGCATTCGTCCCTATCTCTGTAACCTCCTCCAGCCCCTACACCTCTCCCTATCTCTGTAACCTCCTCCAGCCTCTACACCCCTCCCTATCTCTGTAACCTGCTCCAGCCCCTACAATCCTCCCTATCTCTCTAAACTCCTGCAGCCCCTACACCCCTCCCTATCCCTGTACCTTCCTCCAGCACCCTACAGCCCTCCCTATCTCTGTAACACCCTCCAGCCCCTACAGCCCTCCCTATCTCTGTAACACCCTCCAGCCCCTACATCCCTCCCTATCAATGTAACCTCTTCCAGCCACTACACCCCTCCCTATCTCTGTAACCTCCTCCAGCCCCTACACCCCTCCCTATCTCTGTAACCTCCGCCACACCTACAACCCTCCCTATCTCTGTAACCTCCTCCAGCCGCTACACCCGTCCCTATCTCCCTGTAACCTCCTCCAGCCTCCTACACCCCTCCCTATCTCTGTAACCTCCTCCAGCCACTACACCACTCCCTATCACTGTAACCTCCTCCAGCCTCTACATCGCTCCCTATATCTGTAACCTCCTCCAGCCTCTACACCCCTCCCTATCTCTGTAACCTCCTCCAGCCTCTACACCCCTCCCTATCTCTGTAACCTGCTCCAGCCCCTACAACCCTCCCTATCTCTGTAACCCCCTCCAGCCCCTACATCCCTCCCTATCTCTGTAACCTCCTCCAGCCCCTACACCCCTCCCTGTCCCTGTAACTTCCACCAGCACCCTACGCCTCTCCCTGTCTCTGTAATCTCCTCCAACGCCCTACACCCCTCCCTATCACTGTAACCTCCTCCCGCCTCTACATCCCTCCCTATCTTTGTAACCTCCTCCAGCCTCTACACCCCTCCCTATCTCTGTAACCTGCTCCAGCCCCTACAAACCTCCCTATCTCTGTAACCTCCTCCAGCTCCGACACCCCTCCCTATCCCTTTACCTTCCTCCAGCACCCTACAGCCCTCCCTATCTCTGTAACCCCCTCCAGCCACTACACCCCTCCCGATCAATGAACCCCCCTCCAGCCCCTACACCCTCCCTATCTCTGTAACCTGCTCCAGCCCCTACAACCCTCCCTTTCATTGTAAGCTCCTCCAGCCCCTACACCCCTCCCTATATCTGTAACCTCCTCCAGCCCCTGCATTCGTCCCTATCTCTGTAACCTCCTCCAGCCCCTACACCTCTCCCTATCTCTGTAGCCTCCTCCAGCCTCTACACCCCTCCCTATCTCTGTAACCTGCTCCAGCCCCTACAATCCTCCCTATCTCTGTAACCTCCTGCAGCCCCTACAACCCTCCCTATCTCTCTAACATCCTGCAGCCCCTACACCCCTCCCTATCCCTGTACCTTCCTCCAGCACCCTACAGCCCTCCCTATCTCTGTAACCCCCACCAGCCACTACACCCCTCCCTATCTCTGTAACCTCCTCCAGCCACTACAACCCTCCCTTTCACTGTAACCTCCTCCAGCCCCTACACCCCTCCCTATCGCTGTAACCTCCTCCAGCCCCTACACCCCTCCCTTTCTCTGTAATCTCCTCCAACCCCCTACACACCTCCATATCTGTGTAACCTCCTGCAGCCCCTACACTCCTCCCTATCTCTGTAACCTCCGCCACAGCTACAACCCTCCCTATCTCTGTAACCTCCTCCAGCCGCTACACCCGTCCCTATCTTTGTAACGTCCTCCAGCCTCTACATCACTCCCTATCTCTGTAACCTGCTCCAGCCCCTACAACCCTCCCTATCTCTGTAAGCTCCTCCAGCCCCTACATCCCTCCCTATCTCTCTAACCCCCTCCAGCCCCTACACCCCTCCCTGTCCCTGTAACTTCCGCCAGCACCCTACGCCCCTCCCTATCTCTGTAATCTCCTCCAACGCCCTACCCCCCTCCCTATCACTGTAACCTCCTCCAGCCACTACACCCCTCCCGATCAATGAACCCCCCTCCAGCCCCTACACCCTCCCTATCTCTGTAACCTCCTCCAGCCCCTACAACCCTCCCTTTCACTGAAGCTCCTCCAGCCCCTACACCCCTCCCTATATCTTTAACCTCCTCGAGCCCCTACACCCCCATCTCTGTAACCTCCTCCAACCCCCTGCAACCCTCCCTAGCTCTGTAACCTCCTCCAGCACCTACACCCCTCCCTAGCTCTGTAACCTCCTCCAGCCCCTACAAACCACCCTATGCCTGTAACTTCCTCCAGCCCCTACACCCCTCCCTATCCCTTTACCTTCCTCCAGCACCCTACAGCCCTCCCTATCTCTGTAACCTCTTCCAGCCCCCGAACCCCTCCCTATCTCTGTAACCTCCTCCAGCCCCTACATCCCTCCCTATCTCTCTAACATCCTCCAGCCCCTACATTCGTCCCTATCTCTGTAACCACCTCCAGCCCCCTACACCCCTCCCTATCTCTGTAACCTCCTCCAGCCCCTGCACACCTCTCTATCTCTGTAACCTCCTCCAGCTCCTACAACCCTCCCTATCTCTGTAACCTCCTCCTGCCCCTACACCCGTCCCTATCTCTGTAACCTCCTCCAGCCCCGACACCCCTCCCTACCTCTGTAACCTCCTCCACACCTACATCCCTCCCTATCTCTGTAACCTCCTGCAGCCCACTACACACCTCCCTATCTCTGTAACCTCCTCCAGCTCCTACACCCCTCCCTATCTCTGTAACCTCCTCTATCCCCTACACCCCTCCCTATCTCTGTAACCTCCTCCAGCCCCTTCAACCCTCCCTATCACTGTAACCTCCTCCAGCCCCTACATCCCTCCCTATCTCTGTAACCTCCTCCAGCCTCTACTCCCCTCCCTATCCCTGTACCTTCCTCCAGCACCCTACAGCCCTCCCTATCTCTGTAACGCCCTCCAGCCCCTACACCCCTCCTGATCAATGTAACCTCCTCTAGCCCCTACACCCTCCCTAACTCTGTAACCTCCTCCAGCCTCTACACCCCACCCTATCTCTGTAACCTGCGCCAGCCCCTACAACCCTCCCTTTCACTGTAACTTCCTCCAGCCCCTACACCCCTCCCTATCTCTGTAACCTCCTGCAGCCCCTACAACCCTCTCTATCTCTGTAACCTCCTCCACTCCTACAACCCTCCCTATCTCTGTAACCTGCTGCACACCTACTACCCTCCCTATCTCTGTAACCTCCTCCAGTCCCCTACATCCCTCCCTATCTCTGTAACCTCCTCCAGCCTCTACACCCTCCCTATCACTGTAACCTGCTCCAGCCCCTACAACCCTCCCTATCTCTGTAACCTCCTCCAGCCCCTACATCCCTCCCTATCTCTCTAACCCCCTCCAGCCCCTACACCCATCCCTGTCCCTGTAACTTCCGCCAGCACTCTACACCCCTCCCTATCTCTGTAACCTGCTCCAGCCCCTACAGTCCTCCCTATCTCTGTAACCTCCTCCAGCCCCTACAACCCTCCCTATCTCTCTAACCTCCTGCAGCCCCTACACCCCTCCCTATCCCTGTACCTTCCTCCAGCACCCTACAGCCCTCCCTATCTCTGTAACCCCCTCCAGCCCCTACATCCCTCCCTATCAATGTAACCTCTTCCACCCCCTACACCCCTCCCTATCTCTGTAACCTCCTCCAGCCACTACACCCATCCCTATCACTGTAACCTCCTCCAGCCTCTACATCGCTCCCTATCTCTGTCACCTCCTCCAGCCTCTACATCCCTCCCTATCTCTGTAACCTGCTCCAGCCCCTACAACCCTCCCTATCTCTGTAACTTCCTCCAGCCTCTACATCCCTCCCTATCTCTGTAACCTCCTCCAGCCTCTACACCCCTCCCTATCTCTGTGACCTGCTCCAGCCCCTACAACCCTCCCTATCTCTGTAACCCCCTCCAGCCCCTACATCGCTCCCTATCTCTGTAACCTCCTCCAGCCCCTACACCCCTCCCTGTCCCTGTAACTTCCACCAGCACCCAACGCCTCTCCCTGTCTCTGTAATCTCCTCCAACGCCCTACACCCCTCCCTATCACTGTAACCTCCTCCAGCCTCTACATCCCTCCCTATCTCTGTAACCTCCTCCAGCCTCTACACCCCTCCCTATCTCTGTAACCTGCTCCAGCCCCTACAAACCTCCCTATCTCTGTAACTTCCTCCAGCCCCTACACCCCTCCCTATCCCTTTACCTTCCTCCAGCACCCTACAGCCCTCCCTATCTCTGTAACCTCCTCCAGCCCCCGAACCCCTCCCTATCTCTGTAACCTCCTCCAGCCCCTACATCCCTCCCTATCTCGCTAACATCCTCCAGCCCCTACATCCCTCCCTATCTCTGTAACCTCCTCCAGCCCCCTACACCCCTCCCTATATCTGTAACCTCCTCCAGCCCCCTGAACCCCTCCCTATCTCTGTAACCTGCTCCAGCCCCTACACCCCTCCCTATATCTGTAACCTCCTCCAGTCCCCTACACCCCTCCCTATCTCTGTATCCTCCTCCAGCCCCTACTTCCCTCCCTATCTCTGTAACCTCCTCCAGCCCCTGCACACCTCTCTATCTCTGTAACCTCCTCCAGCTCCTACAACCCTCCCTATCTCTGTAACCTCCTCCTGCCCCTACACCCGTCCCTATCTCTGTAACCTCCTCCAGCCCCCGACACCCCTCCCTACCTCTGTAACCTCCTCCACACCTACATCCCTCCCTATCTCTGTAACCTCCTGCAGCCCCCTACACACCTCCCTATCTCTGTAACCTCCTCCAGCCCCCTACAACCCTCCCAAACTCTATAACCTCCTCCAGCCCCTACAACCCTCCCTATCTCTGTAACCTCCTCCAACCCCCTACAACCCTCCCTAGCTCTGTAACCTCCTCCAGCACCTACACCCCTCCCTATCTCTGTAACCTCCTCCAGCCCCTACACCGCTCCCTATCTCTGTAACCTCCTCCAGCCCCTACACCATTCCCTATCTCTGTAACCTCCTCCAGCCCCCTACACCCCTCCCTATCTCTGTAACCTCCTCCAGCCCCCTACACCCCTCCCTATCTCTGTAACTTCCTCCAGCCCCTGCATTCGTCCCTATCTCTGTAACCTCCTCCAGCCCCTACACCTCTCCCTATCTCTGTAACCTCCTCCAGCCTCTACACCCCTCCCTATCACTGTAACCTGCTCCAGCCCCTACAATCCTCCCTACCTCTGTAACCTCTTCCAGCCCCTACACCCCTCCCTATCTCTGTAACCTCCTCCAGCACCCTACACCCCTCCCTATCTCTGTAACTTCCTCCAGCCTCTACATCGCTCCCTATCTCTGTAACCTCCTCCAGCCTCTACACCCCTCCCTATCTCTGTAACCTGCTCCAGCCCCTACAACTCTTCCTATCTCTGTAACCTCCTCCAGCCTCTACATCCCTCCCTATCTCTGTAACCTCCTCCAGCCCCCTACACCCCTCCCTATCTCTGTAACCTCCTCCAGTCCCCTACACCCCTCCCTATCTCTGTAACTCCTCCAGCCCCTACACCCCTCCCTATCTCTGTAACCTCCTCCAGCCCCTACACCGCTCCCTATCCCTGTAACCTCCTCCAGCTCCTACACCCCTCCCTATCTCTGTAACCTCCTCCAGGCCCTACACCCCTCCCTGACCCTGTAACTTCCACCAGCACCCTACGCCTCTCCCTGTCTCTGTAATCTCCTCCAACGCCCTACACCCCTCCCTATCACTGTAACCTCCTCCAGGCTCTACATCCCTCCCTATCTCTGTAACCTGCTCCAGCCCCTACAACCCTCCCTATCTCTGTAACCTCCTCCAGCCCCTACACCCCTCCCTGTCCCTGTAACTTCCACCAGCACCCTACGCCTCTCCCTGTCTCTGTAATCTCCTCCAACGCCCTACACCCCTCCCTATCACTGTAACCTCCTCCAGGCTCTACATCCCTCCCTATCTCTGTAACCTGCTCCAGCCCCTACAACCCTCCCTATCTCTGTAACCTCCTCCAACGCCCTACACCCCTCCCTATCACTGTAACTTCCTCCAGCCTCTACATCCCTTCCTATCTCTGTAACCTCCTCCAGCCTCTACACCCCTCCCTATCTCTGTAACTTCCTCCAGCCACTACACCCCTCCCGATCAATGAACCCCCCTCCAGCCCCTACACCCTCCCTATCTCTGTAACCTCCTCCAGCCCCTACAACCCTCCCTTTCACTGAAGCTCCTCCAGCCCCTACACCCCTCCCTATATCTTTAACCTCCTCAAGCCCCTACACCCCCATCTCTGTAACCGCCTCCAACCCCCTGCAACCCTCCCTATCTCTGTAACCTCCTCCAGCCCCTACAACCCTCCCTATCTCTGTAACCTCCTCCAGCCCCTACATCCCTCCCTATCTCTGTAACCTCCTCCAGCCTCTACTCCCCTCCCTATCCCTGTACCTTCCTCCAGCACCCTACAGCCCTCCCTATCTCTGTAACGCCCTCCAGCCCCTACACCCCTCCTGATCAATGTAACCTCCTCTAGCCCCTGCACCCTCCCTAACTCTGTAACCTCCTCCAGCCTCTACACCCCACCCTATCTCTGTAACCTGCGCCAGCCCCTACAACCCTCCCTTTCACTGTAACTTCCTCCAGCCCCTACACCCCTCCCTATCTCTGTAACCTCCTGCAGCCCCTACAACCCTCTCTATCTCTGTAACCTCCTCCACTCCTACAACCCTCCCTATCTCTGTAACCTGCTGCACACCTACTACCCTCCCTATCTCTGTAACCTCCTCCAGTCCCCTACATCCCTCCCTATCTCTGTAACCTCCTCCAGCCTCTACACCCTCCCTATCACTGTAACCTGCTCCAGCCCCTACAACCCTCACTATCTCTGTAACCTCCTCCAGCCCCTACATCCCTCCCTATCTCTCTAACCCCCTCCAGCCCCTACACCCTCCCTGTCCCTGTAACTTCCGCCAGCACTCTACGCCCCTCCCTATCTCCGTAATCTCCTCCAACGCCCTACCCCCCTCCCTATCACTGTAACCTCCTCCAGCCCGTACAATCCTCCCTATCTTTGTAACCTCCTCCAGCCCCTACACCCCTCACTTTCTCTGTAACCTGCTGCACACATACTACCCTCCCTATCTCTGTAACCTCCTCCAGTCCCCTACATCCCTCCCTATCTCTGTAACCTCCTGCAGCCCCTACAACCCTCTCTATCTCTGTAACCTCCTCCACACCTACAACCCTCCCTATCTCTGTAACCTGCTGCACACATACTACCCTCCCTATCTCTGTAACTTCCTCCAGCCCCTACATCCCTCCCTATCTCTCTAACCTCCTCCAGCCCCTACATCCCTCCCTTTCCCTGTAACTTCCACCAGCAGCCTACGCCCCTTCCTATCTCTGTAATCTCCTCCAACGCCCTACACCCCTCCCTATCACTGTAACCTCCTCCAGCCGCTACAATCCTCTCTATCTTTGTAACCTCCTCCAGCCCCCTACACCCCTCCCTATCTCTGTAACCTCCTCCAGCCTCTATACCCCTCCCTATCTCTGTAACCTGCTCCAGCCCTACAACCCTCCCTTTCACTGTAACCTCCTCCAGCCCCTACACCCCTCACTATCTCTATAACCTCCTGCAGCCCCTACACCCCTCTCTATCTCTGTAACCTCCTCCACACCTACAACCCTCCCTATCTCTGTAACCTGCTGCACAGCTACAACCCTCCCTATCTCTGTAACCTCCTCCAGCCTCTACATCCCTCCCTATCTCTGTAACCTCCTCCAGCCTCTACACCCCTCCCTATCTCTGTAACCTGCTCCAGCCCCTACAACCCTCCCTATCTCTGTAACCCCCTCCAGCCCCTACATCCCTCCCTATCTCTGTAACCTCCTCCAGCCCCTACACCCCTCCCTGTCCCTGTAACTTCCACCAGCACCCTACGCCTCTCCCTGTCTCTGTAATCTCCTACAACGTACTACACCCCTCCCTATCACTGTAACCTCCTCCAGCCTGTACACCCCTCCCTATCTCTGTAACCTGCTCCAGCCCCTACAACCCTCCCTATCTCTGTAACCTCCTCCAACGCCCTACACCCCTCCCTATCACTGTAACTTCCTCCAGCCTCTACATCCCTTCCTATCTCTGTAACCTCCTCCAGCCTCTACACCCCTCCCTATCTCTGTAACTTCCTCCAGCCACTACACCCCTCCCGATCAATGAACCCCCCTCCAGCCCCTACACCCTCCCTATCTCTGTAACCTCCTCCAGCCCCTACAACCCTCCCTTTCACTGAAGCTCCTCCAGCCCCTACACCCCTCCCTATATCTTTAACCTCCTCGAGCCCCTACACCCCCATCTCTGTAACCGCCTCCAACCCCCTGCAACCCTCCCTAGCTCTGTAACCTCCTCCAGCCCCTACAAACCTCCCTATCTCTGTAACCTCCTCCAACCCCTACACCCCTCCCTATCTCTGTAACCTCCTCCAGCCCCTACACCCCTCCCTATCTCTGTAACCTCCTCCAGCCCCCGAACCCCTCCCTATCTCTGTAACCTCCTCCAGCCCCTACATCCCTCCCTATCTCTCTAACATCCTCCAGCCCCTACATCCCTCCCTATCTCTGTAACCTCCTCCAGCCCCCTACACCCCTCCCTATCTCTGTAAACTCCTCCAGCCCCTGCACACCTCTCTATCTCTGTAACCTCCTCCAGCTCATACAACCCTCCCTATCTCTGTAACCTCCTCCTGCCCCGACACCCCTCCCTACCTCTGTAACCTCCTCCACACCTACATCCCTCCCTATCTCTGTAACCTCCTGCAGCCCACTACACACCTCCCTATCTCTGTAACCTCCTCCAGCTCCTACACCCCTCCCTATCTCTGTAACCTCCTCTATCCCCTACACCCCTCCCTATCTCTGTCACCTCCTCCAGCCCCTACAACCCTCCCTATCTCTGTAACCTCCTCCAGCCCCTACATCCCTCCCTATCTCTGTAACCTCCTCCAGCCTCTACTCCCCTCCCTATCCCTGTACCTTCCTCCAGCACCCTACAGCCCTCCCTATCTCTGTAACGCCCTCCAGCCCCTACACCCCTCCTGATCAATGTAACCTCCTCTAGCCCCTGCACCCTCCCTAACTCTGTAACCTCCTCCAGCCTCTACACCCCACCCTATCTCTGTAACCTGCGCCAGCCCCTACAACCCTCCCTTTCACTGTAACTTCCTCCAGCCCCTACACCCCTCCAGATCAATGTAACCTCCTCTAGCCCCTGCACCCTCCCTAACTCTGTAACCTCCTCCAGCCTCTACACCCCACCCTATCTCTGTAACCTGCGCCAGCCCCTACAACCCTCCCTTTCACTGTAACTTCCTCCAGCCCCTACACCCCTCCCTATCTCTGTAACCTCCTGCAGCCCCTACAACCCTCTCTATCTCTGTAACCTCCTCCACTCCTACAACCCTCCCTATCTCTGTAACCTGCTGCACACCTACTACCCTCCCTATCTCTGTAACCTCCTCCAGTCCCCTACATCCCTCCCTATCTCTGTAACCTCCTCCAGCCTCTACACCCTCCCTATCACTGTAACCTGCTCCAGCCCCTACAACCCTCACTATCTCTGTAACCTCCTCCAGCCCCTACATCCCTCCCTATCTCTCTAACCCCCTCCAGCCCCTACACCCTCCCTGTCCCTGTAACTTCCGCCAGCACTCTACGCCCCTCCCTATCTCCGTAATCTCCTCCAACGCCCTACCCCCCTCCCTATCACTGTAACCTCCTCCAGCCCGTACAATCCTCCCTATCTTTGTAACCTCCTCCAGCCCCTACACCCCTCACTTTCTCTGTAACCTGCAGCACACCTACTACCCTCCCTATCTCTGTAACCTCCTCCAGCCCCTACATCCCTCCCTATCTCTCTAACATCCTCCAGCCCCTACATCCCTCCCTATCTCTGTAACCTCCTCCAGCCCCCTACACCCCTCCCTATCTCTGTAAACTCCTCCAGCCCCTGCACACCTCTCTATCTCTGTAACCTCCTCCAGCTCATACAACCCTCCCTATCTCTGTAACCTCCTCCTGCCCCGACACCCCTCCCTACCTCTGTAACCTCCTCCACACCTACATCCCTCCCTATCTCTGTAACCTCCTGCAGCCCACTACACACCTCCCTATCTCTGTAACCTCCTCCAGCTCCTACACCCCTCCCTATCTCTGTAACCTCCTCTATCCCCTACACCCCTCCCTATCTCTGTCACCTCCTCCAGCCCCTACAACCCTCCCTATCTCTGTAACCTCCTCCAGCCCCTACATCCCTCCCTATCTCTGTAACCTCCTCCAGCCTCTACTCCCCTCCCTATCCCTGTACCTTCCTCCAGCACCCTACAGCCCTCCCTATCTCTGTAACGCCCTCCAGCCCCTACACCCCTCCTGATCAATGTAACCTCCTCTAGCCCCTGCACCCTCCCTAACTCTGTAACCTCCTCCAGCCTCTACACCCCACCCTATCTCTGTAACCTGCGCCAGCCCCTACAACCCTCCCTTTCACTGTAACTTCCTCCAGCCCCTACACCCCTCCAGATCAATGTAACCTCCTCTAGCCCCTGCACCCTCCCTAACTCTGTAACCTCCTCCAGCCTCTACACCCCACCCTATCTCTGTAACCTGCGCCAGCCCCTACAACCCTCCCTTTCACTGTAACTTCCTCCAGCCCCTACACCCCTCCCTATCTCTGTAACCTCCTGCAGCCCCTACAACCCTCTCTATCTCTGTAACCTCCTCCACTCCTACAACCCTCCCTATCTCTGTAACCTGCTGCACACCTACTACCCTCCCTATCTCTGTAACCTCCTCCAGTCCCCTACATCCCTCCCTATCTCTGTAACCTCCTCCAGCCTCTACACCCTCCCTATCACTGTAACCTGCTCCAGCCCCTACAACCCTCACTATCTCTGTAACCTCCTCCAGCCCCTACATCCCTCCCTATCTCTCTAACCCCCTCCAGCCCCTACACCCTCCCTGTCCCTGTAACTTCCGCCAGCACTCTACGCCCCTCCCTATCTCCGTAATCTCCTCCAACGCCCTACCCCCCTCCCTATCACTGTAACCTCCTCCAGCCCGTACAATCCTCCCTATCTTTGTAACCTCCTCCAGCCCCTACACCCCTCACTTTCTCTGTAACCTGCAGCACACCTACTACCCTCCCTATCTCTGTAACCTCCTCCAGTCCCCTACATCCCTCCCTATCTCTGTAACCTCCTGCAGCCCCTACAACCCTCTCTATCTCTGTAACCTCCTCCACACCTACAACCCTCCCTATCTCTGTAACCTGCTGCACACATACTACCCTCCCTATCTCTGTAACCTCCTCCAGCCCCTACATCCCTCCCTATCTCTCTAACCTCCTCCAGCCCCTACATCCCTCCCTGTCCCTGTAACTTCCACCAGCAGCCTACGCCCCTCCCTATCTCTGTAATCTCCTCCAACGCCCTACACCCCTCCCTATCACTGTAACCTCCTCCAGCCGCTACAATCCTCTCTATCTTTGTAACCTCCTCCAGCCCCCTACACCCCTCCCTATCTCTGTAACCTCCTCCAGCCCCCACACACCTCCCTATCTCTGTAACCTCCTCCAGCCCCTACAACCCTCCCTATCTCTGTAACCTCCTCCAGCCCCTACAACCCTCCCTATCTCTCTAACCTCCTCCAGCTCCTGCACACGTCCCTATCTCTGTAACCTCCTCCAGCCCCCTACACACCTCCCTATCTCTGTAACCTCCTCCAGCCTCTATACCCCTCCCTATCTCTGTAACCTGCTCCAGCCCTACAACCCTCCCTTTCACTGTAACCTCCTCCAGCCCCTACACCCCTCCCTATCTCTGTAACCTCCTGCAGCCCCTACACCCCTCTCTATCTCTGTAACCTCCTCCACACCTACAACCCTCCCTATCTCTGTAACCTGCTGCACAGCTACAACCCTCCCTATCTCTGTAACCTCCTCCAGCCTCTACATCCCTCCCTATCTCTGTAACCTCCTCCAGCCTCTACACCCCTCCCTATCTCTGTAACCTGCTCCAGCCCCTACAACCCTCCCTATCTCTGTAACCCCCTCCAGCCCCTACATCCCTCCCTATCTCTGTAACCTCCTCCAGCCTCTACACCCCTCCCTATCTCTGTAACCTGCTCCAGCCCCTACAACCCTCCCTATCTCTGTAACCCCCTCCAGCCCCTACAACCCTCCCTACCTCTGTAACCTCCTCCAGCCTCTACATCCCTCCCTATCTCTGTAACCTCCTCCAGCCTCTACACCCCTCCCTATCTCTGTAACCTGCTCCAGCCCCTACAAACCTCCCTATCTCTGTAACTTCCTCCAGCCCCTACACCCCTCCCTATCCCTTTACCTTCCCCCAGCACCCTACAGCCCTCCCTATCTCTGTAACCCCCTCCAGCCACTACACCCCTCCCGATCAATGAACCCCCCTCCAGCCCCTCCACCCTGCCTATCTCTGTAACCTCCTCCAGCCCCTACAACCCTCCCTTTCACTGTAAGCTTCTCCAGCCCCTACCCCCCTCCCGATCTCTGTAACCTTCTCCAGCCCCTACACCCCCATCTCTGTAACCTCCTCCAACCCCCTACAACCCTCCGTAGCTCTGTAACCTCCTCCAGCACCTACACCCCTCCCTATCTCTGTAACCTCCTCCAGCCCCTACACCTCTCCCTATCTCTGTAAACTCCTCCAGCCTCTACACCCCTCCCTATCTCTGTAACCTGCTCCAGCCCCTACAATCCTCCCTATCTCTGTAACCTCCTCCAGCCCCTACAACCCTCCCTATCTCTCTAACCTCCTGCTGCCCCTACACCCCTCCCTATCCTTGTACCTTCCTCCAGCACCCTCCAGCCCTCCCTATCTCTGTAACCCCCTCCAGCCCCTACATCCCTCCCTATCAATGTAACCTCTTCCAGCCACTACACCCCTCCCTATCTCTGTAACCTCCTCCAGCCACTACACCCCTCCCTATCAC
The DNA here is from genome assembly GCA_026770705.1 of Isurus oxyrinchus. Classification (NCBI taxonomy): domain Eukaryota; kingdom Metazoa; phylum Chordata; class Chondrichthyes; order Lamniformes; family Lamnidae; genus Isurus; species Isurus oxyrinchus. Next base: position 33,147 of record JANJGN010001903.1, read on the forward strand.
TGTAACCTCCTCCAGCCTCTACATCGCTCCCTATCTCTGTAACCTCCTCCAGCCTCTACACCCCTCCCTATCTCTGTTACTTCCTCCAGGCCCTACACCCCTCCCTATCTCTGTAACCTCCTCCAGTCCCTACACCCCTCCCTATCTCTGTAACCTCCTCCAGCCCCTACACCCCTCCCTATCTCTGTAACCTCCTCCAGCCTCTACATCCCTCCCTATCTCTGTAACTTCCTCCAGTCCCTACACCCCTCCCTATCTCTGTAACCTCCTCCAGCCCCTACACCCCTCCCTATATCTGTAACCTCCTCCAGCCCCTACAGCCCTCCCTATCCCTTTACCTTCCTCCAGCACCCTGCAGCCCTCCCTATCTCTGTAACCCCCTCCAGCCACTACACCCCTCCCGATCAATGAACCCCCCTCCAGCCTCTGCACCCTGCCTATCTCTGTAACCTCCTCCAGCCCCTACAACCCTCCCTTTCACTGTAAGCTCCTCCAGCCCCTACTCCCCTCCCTATCTCTGTAACCTCCTCCAGCCCCTACACCCCTCCCTGTCCCTGTAACTTCCACCAGCACCCTACGCCTCTCCCTGTCTCTGTAATCTCCTCCAACGCCCTACACCCCTCCCTATCTCTCTAACCTCCTGCAGACCCTACACCCCTCCCTATCACTGTAACCTCCTCCAGCCTCTACATCGCTCCCTATCTCTGTAACCTCCTCCAGCCTCTACACCCCTCCCTATCTCTGTAACCTGCTCCAGCCCCTACAAGCCTCCCTATCTCTGTAACCTCCTCCAGCCCCTACACCCCTCCCTATCCATTTACCTTCCTCCAGCACCCTACAGCCCTCCCTATCTCTGTAACCCCCTCCAGCCACTACATCCCTCCCGATCAATGAACCCCCCTCCAGCCCCTACACCCTCCCTATCTCTGTAACCTCCTCCAGCCCCTACAGCCCTATCTCTGTAACCTCCTCCAACCCCCTACAACCCTCCCTAGCTCTGTAACCTCCTCCAGCACCTACACCCCTCCCTATCTCTGTAACCTCCTCCAGCCCCCTACACCCCTCCCTATCTCTGAAACCTCCTCCAGCCCCCTACACACCTCGCTATCTCTGTAACCTCCTCCAGCCCCTACACCCCTCCCTCTCTCTGTAACCTCCTCCAACCCCCTACACCTCTCCCTATCTCTGTAACATCCTCCAGCCCCTACACCGCTCCCTATCTCTGTAACCTCCTCCAGGCCCCTAAACCCCTTCTTATCTCTGTAACCTTCTCCAGCCCTGCATTCGTCCATATCTCTGTAACCTCCTCCAGCCCCTACACCCCTCCCTATCTCTGTAACCTGCTCCAGCCCCTACACCCCTCCCTATCTCTCTAACCTCCTGCAGCCCCTACACCCCTCCCTATCCCTGTACCTTCCTCCAGCACCCTACAGCCCTCCCTATCTCTGTAACCCTCTCCAGCCCCTACATCCCTCCCTATCAATGTAACCTCTTCCAGCCCCTACACCCCTCCCTATCTCTGTAACCTCCTCCAGCCACTACAACCCTCCCTTTCACTGTAACCTCCTCCAGCCCCTACACCCCTCCCTTTCTCTGTAATCTCCTCCACCCCCTACTCCCCACCCTATCCCTGTAATCTCCTCCAACCCCCTACACACCTCCCTATCTGTGTAACCTCCTGCAGCCCCTACACCCCTCACTATCTCTGTAACCTCCGCCACACCTACAACCCTCCCTATCTCTGTAACCTCCTCCAGCCTCCTACACCCCTCCCTATCTCTGTAACGTCCTCCAGCCTCTACATCACTCCCTATCTCTGTAACCTGCTCCAGACCCTCCAACCCTCCCTATCTCTGTATGCTCCTCCAGCCCCTACATCCCTCCCTATCTCTCTAACCCCCTCCAGGCCCTACACCCCTCCCTGTCCCTTTTACTTCCGCCAGCACCCTACGCCCCTCCCTATCTCTGTAATCTCCTCCAACGCCCTACCCCCCTCCCTATCACTGTAACTTCCTCCAGACCGTACAATCCTCCCTATCTCTGTAACCTCCTCCAGTCCCCTACATCCCTCCCTATCTCTGTAACCTCCTGCAGCCCCTACAACCCTCTCTATCTCTGTAACCTCCTCCACACCTACAACCCTCCCTATCTCTGTAACCTGCTGCACACCTACTACCCTCCCTATCTCTGTAACCTCCTCCAGTCCCCTACATCCCTCCCTATCTCTGTAACCTCCTCCAACCTCTACACCCTCCCTATCACTGTAACCTGCTCCAGCCCCTACAACCTTCCCTATCTCTGTAACCTCCTCCAGCCCCTACATCCCTCCCTATCTCTCTAACCTCCTCCAGCCCCTACACCCCTCCCTGTCCCTGTAACTTCCACCAGCAGCCTACGCCCCTCCCTATCTCTGTAATCTCCTCCAACGCCCTACACCCCTCCCTATCACTGTAACATCCTCCAGCCCCTACAATCCTCCCTATCTTTGTAACCTCCTCCAGCCCCCTACACCCCTCCCTATCTCTGTAACCTCCTCCAGCCTCTACACACCTCCCTATTTCTGTAACCTCCTCCAGCCCCTACAACCCTCCCTATCTCTGTAACCTCCTCCAGCCCCTACAAACCTCCCTATCTCTCTAACCTCCTCCAGCTCCTGCACACGTCCCTATCTCTGTAACCTCCTCCAGACCCCTACACCCCTCCCTATCGCTGTAACCTCCTCCAGCCTCTATACCCCTCCCTATCTCTGTAACCTGCTCCAGCCCCTACAACCCTCCCTTTCACTGTAACCTCCTCCAGCCCCTACACCCCTCTCTATCTCTGTAACCTCCTCCACACCTACAACCCTCCCTATCTCTATAACCTGCTGCACAGCTACAACCCTCCCTATCTCTGTAACCTCCTCCAGCCTCTACACCCCTCCCTATCTCTGTAAGCTGCTCCAGCCCCTACAACCCTCCCTATCTCTGTAACTTCCTCCAGTCCCTACACCCCTCCCTATCCCTTTACCTTCCTCCAGCACCCTACAGCCCTCCCTATCTCTGTAACCCCCTCCAGCCACTACACCCCTCCCGATCAATGAACCCCCCTCCAGCCCCTACACCCCTCCCTATCTCTGTAACCTCCTCCAGCCCCTACAACCCTCCCTTTCACTGTAAGCTCCTCCAGCCCCTACCCCCCTCCCGATCTCTGTAACCTTCTCCAGCCCCTACACCCCCATCTCAGTAACCTCCTCCAACCCCCTACAACCCTCCCTAGCTCTGTAACCTCCTCCAGCCCCTACACCCCTCCCTATCTCTGTAACCTCCTCCAGCCCCTACACTCCTCCCTATCTCTGTAACCTCCTCCAGCCCCTACAACCCCTCCCTATCTCTGTAACCTCCTCCAGGCGCCTAAACCCCTTCTTCTCTCTGTAACCTCCTCCAGCCCCTACACCTCTCCCTATCTCTGTAGCCTCCTCCAGCCTCTACACCCCTCCCTATCTCTGTAACCTCCTCCAGCCCCTACACCCCTCCCTATCTCTGTAACCTCCTCCAGCCCCTACACCGCTCCCTATCCCTGTAAGCTCCTCCAGGCACCTAAACCCCTTCTTATCTCTGTAACTTCCTCCAGCCCCTGCATTCGTCCCTATCTCTGTAACCTCCTCCAGCCCCTACACCTCTCCCTATCTCTGTAACCTCCTCCAGCCCCTACACCTCTCCCTATCTCTGTAACCTCCTCCAGCCCCTACACCTCTCCCTATCTCCGTAACCTCCTCCAGCCCCTACAACTCTCCCTATCTCTCTAACCTCCTTCAGCCCCTACACCTCTCCCTATCTCTGTAACCTCCTCCAGCCTCTACACCCCTCCCTATCTCTGTAACCTCCTCCAGCCCCTACATCTCTCCCAATCTCCGTAACCTCCTCCAGCCCCTACAACTCTCCCTATCTCTCTAACCTCCTGCAGCCCCTACACCACTCCCTATCCCTGTACCTTCCTCCAGCACCCTACAGCCCTCCCTATCTCTGTAACCCCCTCCAGCCCCTACATCCCTCCCTATCAATGTAACCTCTTCCAGCCCCTACACCCCTCCCTATCTCTGTAACCTCCTCCAGCCACTACACCCCTCCCTATCTCTGTAACCTCCTCCAGCCTCTACATCGCTCCCTATCTCTGTAACCTCCTCCTGCCTCTACACCCCTCCCTATCTCTGTAACCTCCTCCAGCCCCTACAACCCTCCCTATCTCTGTAACCTCCTCCAGCCTCTACACCCCTCCCTATCTCTGTAACCTGCTCCAGCCCCTACAATCCTCCCTATCTCTGTAATCTCCTCCAGCCCCTACAACCCTCCCTATCTCTCTAACCTCCTGCAGCCCCTACACCCCTCCCTATCCCTGTACCTTCCTCCAGCACCCTACAGCCCTCCCTATCTCTGTAACCCCCTCCAGCCCCTACATCCCTCCCTATCACTGTAACCTCCTCCAGCCTCTACATCGCTCCCTATCTCTGTAACCTCCTCCTGCCTCTACAACACTCCCTATCTCTGTAACCTGCTCCAGCCCCTACAACCCTCCCTATCTCTGTAACCTGATCCAGCCCCTACACCCCTCCCTATCTCTGTAACCTCCTCCAGCCTCTACATCCCTCTCTATCTCTGTAACCTCCTCCAGCCTCTACACCCCTCCCTTTCTCTGTAACCTGCTCCAGGCCCTACAACCCTCCCTATCTCTGTAACCCCCTCCAGCCCCTACATCCCTCCCTATCTCTGTAACCTCCTCCAGCCCCAACACCCCTCCCTGTCCCTGTAACTTCCACCAGCACCCTACGCCTCTCCCTGTCTCTGCAATCTCCTCCAACGCCCTACACCCCTCCCTGTCACTGTAACCTCCTCCAGCCTCTACGTCCCTCCTTATCTCTGTAACCTCCTCCAGCCTCTACACCCCTCCCTATCTCTGTAACCCCCTCCAGCCCCTACAACCCTCCCTATCTCTGTAACCTGCTCCAGCCCCTACACCCCTCCCTATCTCTCTAACCTCCTGCAGCCCCTACACCCCTCCCTATCCCTGTACCTTCCTCCAGCACCCTACAGCCCTCCCTATCTCTGTAACCCTCTCCAGCCCCTACATCCCTCCCTATCAATGTAACCTCTTCCAGGCCCTACACCCCTCCCTATCTCTGTAACCTCCTCCAGCCACTACAACCCTCCCTTTCACTGTAACCTCCTCCAGCCCCTACACCCCTCCCTTTCTCTGTAATCTCCTCCACCCCCTACTCCCCACCCTATCCCTGTAATCTCCTCCAACCCCCTACACACCTCCCTATCTGTGTAACCTCCTGCAGCCCCTACACCCCTCCCTATCTCTGTAACCTCCGCCACACCTACAACCCTCCCTATCTCTGTAACCTCCTCCAGCCTCCTACACCCCTCCCTATCTCTGTAACGTCCTCCAGCCTCTACATCACTCCCTATCTCTGTAACCTGCTCCAGACCCTCCAACCCTCCCTATCTCTGTATGCTCCTCCAGCCCCTACATCCCTCCCTATCTCTCTAACCCCCTCCAGGCCCTACACCCCTCCCTGTCCCTTTTACTTCCGCCAGCACCCTACGCCCCTCCCTATCTCTGTAATCTCCTCCAACGCCCTACCCCCCTCCCTATCACTGTAACTTCCTCCAGACCGTACAATCCTCCCTATCTCTGTAACCTCCTCCAGTCCCCTACATCCCTCCCTATCTCTGTAACCTCCTGCAGCCCCTACAACCCTCTCTATCTCTGTAACCTCCTCCACACCTACAACCCTCCCTATCTCTGTAACCTGCTGCACACCTACTACCCTCCCTATCTCTGTAACCTCCTCCAGTCCCCTACATCCCTCCCTATCTCTGTAACCTCCTCCAACCTCTACACCCTCCCTATCACTGTAACCTGCTCCAGCCCCTACAACCTTCCCTATCTCTGTAACCTCCTCCAGCCCCTACATCCCTCCCTATCTCTCTAACCTCCTCCAGCCCCTACACCCCTCCCTGTCCCTGTAACTTCCACCAGCAGCCTACGCCCCTCCCTATCTCTGTAATCTCCTCCAACGCCCTACACCCCTCCCTATCACTGTAACATCCTCCAGCCCCTACAATCCTCCCTATCTTTGTAACCTCCTCCAGCCCCCTACACCCCTCCCTATCTCTGTAACCTCCTCCAGCCTCTACACACCTCCCTATTTCTGTAACCTCCTCCAGCCCCTACAACCCTCCCTATCTCTGTAACCTCCTCCAGCCCCTACAACCCTCCCTATCTCTCTAACCTCCTCCAGCTCCTGCACACGTCCCTATCTCTGTAACCTCCTCCAGCCCCCTACACCCCTCCCTATCGCTGTAACCTCCTCCAGCCTCTATACCCCTCCCTATCTCTGTAACCTGCTCCAGCCCCTACAACCCTCCCTTTCACTGTAACCTCCTCCAGCCCCTACACCCCTCCCTATCTCTGTAACCTCCTGCAGGCCCCTACACCCCTCTCTATCTCTGTAACCTCCTCCACACCTACAACCCTCCCTATCTCTATAACCTGCTGCACAGCTACAACCCTCCCTATCTCTGTAACCTCCTCCAGCCTCTACATCCCTCCCTATCTCTGTAACCTCTCCAGCCTCTACACCCCTCCCTATCTCTGTAAGCTGCTCCAGCCCCTACAACCCTCCCTATCTCTGTAACTTCCTCCAGTCCCTACACCCCTCCCTATCCCTTTACCTTCCTCCAGCACCCTACAGCCCTCCCTATCTCTGTAACCCCCTCCAGCCACTACACCCCTCCCGATCAATGAACCCCCCTCCAGCCCCTACACCCCTCCCTATCTCTGTAACCTCCTCCAGCCCCTACAACCCTCCCTTTCACTGTAAGCTCCTCCAGCCCCTACCCCCCTCCCGATCTCTGTAACCTTCTCCAGCCCCTACACCCCCATCTCAGTAACCTCCTCCAACCCCCTACAACCCTCCCTAGCTCTGTAACCTCCTCCAGCCCCTACACCCCTCCCTATCTCTGTAACCTCCTCCAGCCCTTACACTCCTCCCTATCTCTGTAACCTCCTCCAGCCCCTACAACCCCTCCCTATCTCTGTAACCTCCTCCAGGCGCCTAAACCCCTTCTTCTCTCTGTAACCTCCTCCAGCCCCTACACCTCTCCCTATCTCTGTAGCCTCCTCCAGCCTCTACACCCCTCCCTATCTCTGTAACCTCCTCCAGCCCCTACACCCCTCCCTATCTCTGTAACCTCCTCCAGCCCCTACACCGCTCCCTATCCCTGTAAGCTCCTCCAGGCGCCTAAACCCCTTCTTATCTCTGTAACTTCCTCCAGCCCCTGCATTCGTCCCTATCTCTGTAACCTCCTCCAGCCCCTACACCTCTCCCTATCTCTGTAACCTCCTCCAGCCCCTACACCTCTCCCTATCTCTGTAACCTCCTCCAGCCCCTACACCTCTCCCTATCTCCGTAACCTCCTCCAGCCCCTACAACTCTCCCTATCTCTCTAACCTCCTTCAGCCCCTACACCTCTCCCTATCTCTGTAACCTCCTCCAGCCTCTACACCCCTCCCTATCTCTGTAACCTCCTCCAGCCCCTACATCTCTCCCTATCTCCGTAACCTCCTCCAGCCCCGTACAACTCTCCCTATCTCTCTAACCTCCTGCAGCCCCTACACCACTCCCTATCCCTGTACCTTCCTCCAGCACCCTACAGCCCTCCCTATCTCTGTAACCCCCCTCCAGCCCCTACATCCCTCCCTATCAATGTAACCTCTTCCAGCCCCTACACCCCTCCCTATCTCTGTAACCTCCTCCAGCCACTACACCCCTCCCTATCTCTGTAACCTCCTCCAGCCTCTACATCGCTCCCTATCTCTGTAACCTCCTCCTGCCTCTACACCCCTCCCTATCTCTGTAACCTCCTCCAGCCCCTACAACCCTCCCTATCTCTGTAACCTGCTCCAGCCCCTACATCCCTCCCTATCTCTGTAACCTCCTCCAGCCTCTACACCCCTCCCTATCTCTGTAACCTGCTCCAGCCCCTACAATCCTCCCTATCTCTGTAATCTCCTCCAGCCCCTACAACCCTCCCTATCTCTCTAACCTCCTGCAGCCCCTACACCCCTCCCTATCCCTGTACCTTCCTCCAGCACCCTACAGCCCTCCCTATCTCTGTAACCCCCTCCAGCCCCTACATCCCTCCCTATCACTGTAACCTCCTCCAGCCTCTACATCGCTCCCTATCTCTGTAACCTCCTCCTGCCTCTACAACACTCCCTATCTCTGTAACCTGCTCCAGCCCCTACAACCCTCCCTATCTCTGTAACCTGATCCAGCCCCTACACCCCTCCCTATCTCTGTAACCTCCTCCAGCCTCTACATCCCTCTCTATCTCTGTAACCTCCTCCAGCCTCTACACCCCTCCCTTTCTCTGTAACCTGCTCCAGGCCCTACAACCCTCCCTATCTCTGTAACCCCCTCCAGCCCCTACATCCCTCCCTATCTCTGTAACCTCCTCCAGCCCCAACACCCCTCCCTGTCCCTGTAACTTCCACCAGCACCCTACGCCTCTCCCTGTCTCTGCAATCTCCTCCAACGCCCTACACCCCTCCCTGTCACTGTAACCTCCTCCAGCCTCTACGTCCCTCCTTATCTCTGTAACCTCCTCCAGCCTCTACACCCCTCCCTATCTCTGTAACCCCCTCCAGCCCCTACAACCCTCCCTATCTCTGTAACCTCCTCCAGCCCCTACACCCCTCCCTATCACTGTAACCTCCTCCAGCCTCTACATCCCTCCCTATCTCTGTAACCTCCTCCAGCCTCTACACCCCTCCCTATCTCTGTAACCTGCTCCAGCCCCTACAAACCTCCCAGCTCTGTAACTTCCTCCAGCCCCTACACCCCTCCCTATCCCTTTACCTTCCTCCAGCACCCTATAGCCCTCCCTATCTCTGTAACCCCCTCCAGCCACTACACCCCTCCCGATCAATGAACCCCCCTCCAGCCCCTACAACCCTCCCTTTCACTGTAAGCTCCTCCAGCCCCTACACCCCTCCCTATATCTGTAACCTCCTCCAGCCCCTACAGCCCCATCTCTGTAACCTCCTCCAACCCCCTACAACCCTCCCTAGCTCTGTAACCTCCTCCAGCACCTACACCCCTCCCTATCTCTGTAACCTCCTCCAGGCCCCTAAACCCCTTCTTATCTCTGTAACTTCCTCCAGCCCCTACACCTCTCCCTATCTCTGTAACCTCCTCCAGCCTCTACACCCCTCCCTATCTCTGTAACCTGCTCCAGCCCCTACAATCCTCCCTATCTCTGTAATCTCCTCCAGCCCCTACAACCCTCCCTATCTCTCTAACCTCCTGCAGCCCCTACACCCCTCCCTATCCCTGTACCTTCCTCCCGCACCCTACAGCCCTCCCTTTCTCTGTAACCTCCTCCAGCCCCTACACCCCTCCCTATCTCTGTAACCTCCTCCAGCGCCTACACCCCTCCCTATCTCTGTAACCTCCTCCAACCCCCTACACCACTCCCTATCTCTGTAACCTCCTGCAGCCACTACACCCCTCCCTATCTCTGTAACCTGCTCCAGCCCCTACAACCCTCCCTATCTCTGTAACCTCCTCCAGCCCCTACACCCCTCCCTATCTCTGTAACCTCCTCCAGCCCCTACACCCCTCCCTGTCCCTGTAACTTCCACCAGCACCCTACGCCTCTCCCTGTCTCTGTAATCTCCTCCAACGCCCTACACCCCTCCCTATCACTGTAACCTCCTCCAGCCTCTACACCCCTCCCTATCTCTGAAACCTCCTCCAGCCCCCTACACACCTCGCTATCTCTGTAACCTCCTCCAGCCCCTACACCCCTCCCTCTCTCTGTAACCTCCTCCAACCCCCTACACCTCTCCCTATCTCTGTAACATCCTCCAGCCCCTACACCGCTCCCTATCTCTGTAACCTCCTCCAGGCCCCTAAACCCCTTCTTATCTCTGTAACCTTCTCCAGCCCTGCATTCGTCCATATCTCTGTAACCTCCTCCAGCCCCTACACCCCTCCCTATCTCTGTAACCTGCTCCAGCCCCTACACCCCTCCCTATCTCTCTAACCTCCTGCAGCCCCTACACCCCTCCCTATCCCTGTACCTTCCTCCAGCACCCTACAGCCCTCCCTATCTCTGTAACCCTCTCCAGCCCCTACATCCCTCCCTATCAATGTAACCTCTTCCAGCCCCTACACCCCTCCCTATCTCTGTAACCTCCTCCAGCCACTACAACCCTCCCTTTCACTGTAACCTCCTCCAGCCCCTACACCCCTCCCTTTCTCTGTAATCTCCTCCACCCCCTACTCCCCACCCTATCCCTGTAATCTCCTCCAACCCCCTACACACCTCCCTATCTGTGTAACCTCCTGCAGCCCCTACACCCCTCCCTATCTCTGTAACCTCCGCCACACCTACAACCCTCCCTATCTCTGTAACCTCCTCCAGCCTCCTACACCCCTCCCTATCTCTGTAACGTCCTCCAGCCTCTACATCACTCCCTATCTCTGTAACCTGCTCCAGACCCTCCAACCCTCCCTATCTCTGTATGCTCCTCCAGCCCCTACATCCCTCCCTATCTCTCTAACCCCCTCCAGGCCCTACACCCCTCCCTGTCCCTTTTACTTCCGCCAGCACCCTACGCCCCTCCCTATCTCTGTAATCTCCTCCAACGCCCTACCCCCCTCCCTATCACTGTAACTTCCTCCAGACCGTACAATCCTCCCTATCTCTGTAACCTCCTCCAGTCCCCTACATCCCTCCCTATCTCTGTAACCTCCTGCAGCCCCTACAACCCTCTCTATCTCTGTAACCTCCTCCACACCTACAACCCTCCCTATCTCTGTAACCTGCTGCACACCTACTACCCTCCCTATCTCTGTAACCTCCTCCAGTCCCCTACATCCCTCCCTATCTCTGTAACCTCCTCCAACCTCTACACCCTCCCTATCACTGTAACCTGCTCCAGCCCCTACAACCTTCCCTATCTCTGTAACCTCCTCCAGCCCCTACATCCCTCCCTATCTCTCTAACCTCCTCCAGCCCCTACACCCCTCCCTGTCCCTGTAACTTCCACCAGCAGCCTACGCCCCTCCCTATCTCTGTAATCTCCTCCAACGCCCTACACCCCTCCCTATCACTGTAACATCCTCCAGCCCCTACACCCCTCCCTATCTCTGTAACCTCCTCCAGCCCCCTACACCCCTCCCTATCTCTGTAACCTTCTCCAGCCTCTACACACCTCCCTATTTCTGTAACCTCCTCCAGCCCCTACAACCCTCCCTATCTCTGTAACCTCCTCCAGCCCCTACAACCCTCCCTATCTCTCTAACCTCCTCCAGCTCCTGCACACGTCCCTATCTCTGTAACCTCCTCCAGCCCCCTACACCCCTCCCTATCGCTGTAACCTCCTCCAGCCTCTATACCCCTCCCTATCTCTGTAACCTGCTCCAGCCCCTACACCCCTCCCTTTCACTGTAACCTCCTCCAGCCCCTACACCCCTCCCTATCTCTGTAACCTCCTGCAGCCCCTACAGCCCTCTCTATCTCTGTAACCTCCTCCACACCTACAACCCTCCCTATCTCTATAACCTGCTGCACAGCTACAACCCTCCCTATCTCTGTAACCTCCTCCAGCCTCTACATCCCTCCCTATCTCTGTAACCTCCTCCAGCCTCTACACCCCTCCCTATCTCTGTAAGCTGCTCCAGCCCCTACAACCCTCCCTATCTCTGTAACTTCCTCCAGTCCCTACACCCCTCCCTATCCCTTTACCTTCCTCCAGCACCCTACAGCCCTCCCTATCTCTGTAACCCCCTCCAGCCACTACACCCGTCCCGATCAATGAACCCCCCTCCAGCCCCTACACCCCTCCCTATCTCTGTAACCTCCTCCAGCCCCTACAACCCTCCCTTTCACTGTAAGCTCCTCCAGCCCCTACCCCCCTCCCGATCTCTGTAACCTTCTCCAGCCCCTACACCCCCATCTCAGTAACCTCCTCCAACCCCCTACAACCCTCCCTAGCTCTGTAACCTCCTCCAGCCCCTACACCCCTCCCTATCTCTGTAACCTCCTCCAGCCCCTACACTCCTCCCTATCTCTGTAACCTCCTCCAGCCCCTACAACCCCTCCCTATCTCTGTAACCTCCTCCAGGCGCCTAAACCCCTTCTTCTCTCTGTAACCTCCTCCAGCCCCTACACCTCTCCCTATCTCTGTAGCCCCCTCCAGCCTCTACACCCCTCCCTATCTCTGTAACCTCCTCCAGCCCCTACACCCCTCCCTATCTCTGTAACCTCCTACAGCCCCTACACCGCTCCCTATCCCTGTAAGCTCCTCCAGGCGCCTAAACCCCTTCTTATCTCTGTAACTTCCTCCAGCCCCTGCATTCGTCCCTATCTCTGTAACCTCCTCCAGCCCCTACACCTCTCCCTATCTCTGTAACCTCCTCCAGCCCCTACACCTCTCCCTATCTCCGTAACCTCCTCCAGCCCCTACAACTCTCCCTATCTCTCTAACCTCCTTCAGCCCCTACACCTCTCCCTATCTCTGTAACCTCCTCCAGCCTCTACACCCCTCCCTATCTCTGTAACCTCCTCCAGCCCCTACATCTCTCCCTATCTCCGTAACCTCCTCCAGCCCCTACAACTCTCCCTATCTCTCTAACCTCCTGCAGCCCCTACACCACTCCCTATCCCTGTACCTTCCTCCAGCACCCTACAGCCCTCCCTATCTCTGTAACCCCCTCCAGCCCCTACATCCCTCCCTATCAATGTAACCTCTTCCAGCCCCTACACCCCTCCCTATCTCTGTAACCTCCTCCAGCCACTACACCCCTCCCTATCACTGTAACCTCCTCCAGCCTCTACATCGCTCCCTATCTCTGTAACCTCCTCCTGCCTCTACACCCCTCCCTATCTCTGTAACCTCCTCCAGCCCCTACAACCCTCCCTATCTCTGTAACCTGCTCCAGCCCCTACATCCCTCCCTATCTCTGTAACCTCCTCCAGCCTCTACACCCCTCCCTATCTCTGTAACCTGCTCCAGCCCCTACAATCCTCCCTATCTCTGTAATCTCCTCCAGCCCCTACAACCCTCCCTATCTCTCTAACCTCCTGCAGCCCCTACACCCCTCCCTATCCCTGTACCTTCCTCCAGCACCCTACAGCCCTCCCTATCTCTGTAACCCCCTCCAGCCCCTACATCCCTCCCTATCACTGTAACCTCCTCCAGCCTCTACATCGCTCCCTATCTCTGTAACCTCCTCCTGCCTCTACAACACTCCCTATCTCTGTAACCTGCTCCAGCCCCTACAACCCTCCCTATCTCTGTAACCTGATCCAGCCCCTACACCCCTCCCTATCTCTGTAACCTCCTCCAGCCTCTACATCCCTCTCTATCTCTGTAACCTCCTCCAGCCTCTACACCCCTCCCTTTCTCTGTAACCTGCTCCAGGCCCTACAACCCTCCCTATCTCTGTAACCCCCTCCAGCCCCTACATCCCTCCCTATCTCTGTAACCTCCTCCAGCCCCAACACCCCTCCCTGTCCCTGTAACTTCCACCAGCACCCTACGCCTCTCCCTGTCTCTGCAATCTCCTCCAACGCCCTACACCCCTCCCTGTCACTGTAACCTCCTCCAGCCTCTACGTCCCTCCTTATCTCTGTAACCTGCTCCAGCCTCTACACCCCTCCCTATCTCTGTAACCCCCTCCAGCCCCTACATCCCTCCCTATCTCTGTAACCTCCTGCAGCCCCTACAACCCTCTCTATCTCTGTAACCTCCTCCACACCTACAACCCTCCCTATCTCTGTAACCTGCTGCACACCTACTACCCTCCCTATCTCTGTAACCTCCTCCAGTCCCCTACATCCCTCCCTATCTCTGTAACCTCCTCCAACCTCTACACCCTCCCTATCACTGTAACCTGCTCCAGCCCCTACAACCTTCCCTATCTCTGTAACCTCCTCCAGCCCCTACATCCCTCCCTATCTCTCTAACCTCCTCCAGCCCCTACACCCCTCCCTGTCCCTGTAACTTCCACCAGCAGCCTACGCCCCTCCCTATCTCTGTAATCTCCTCCAACGCCCTACACCCCTCCCTATCACTGTAACATCCTCCAGCCCCTACACCCCTCCCTATCTCTGTAACCTCCTCCAGCCCCCTACACCCCTCCCTATCTCTGTAACCTTCTCCAGCCTCTACACACCTCCCTATTTCTGTAACCTCCTCCAGCCCCTACAACCCTCCCTATCTCTGTAACCTCCTCCAGCCCCTACAACCCTCCCTATCTCTCTAACCTCCTCCAGCTCCTGCACACGTCCCTATCTCTGTAACCTCCTCCAGCCCCCTACACCCCTCCCTATCGCTGTAACCTCCTCCAGCCTCTATACCCCTCCCTATCTCTGTAACCTGCTCCAGCCCCTACACCCCTCCCTTTCACTGTAACCTCCTCCAGCCCCTACACCCCTCCCTATCTCTGTAACCTCCTGCAGCCCCTACAGCCCTCTCTATCTCTGTAACCTCCTCCACACCTACAACCCTCCCTATCTCTATAACCTGCTGCACAGCTACAACCCTCCCTATCTCTGTAACCTCCTCCAGCCTCTACATCCCTCCCTATCTCTGTAACCTCCTCCAGCCTCTACACCCCTCCCTATCTCTGTAAGCTGCTCCAGCCCCTACAACCCTCCCTATCTCTGTAACTTCCTCCAGTCCCTACACCCCTCCCTATCCCTTTACCTTCCTCCAGCACCCTACAGCCCTCCCTATCTCTGTAACCCCCTCCAGCCACTACACCCGTCCCGATCAATGAACCCCCCTCCAGCCCCTACACCCCTCCCTATCTCTGTAACCTCCTCCAGCCCCTACAACCCTCCCTTTCACTGTAAGCTCCTCCAGCCCCTACCCCCCTCCCGATCTCTGTAACCTTCTCCAGCCCCTACACCCCCATCTCAGTAACCTCCTCCAACCCCCTACAACCCTCCCTAGCTCTGTAACCTCCTCCAGCCCCTACACCCCTCCCTATCTCTGTAACCTCCTCCAGCCCCTACACTCCTCCCTATCTCTGTAACCTCCTCCAGCCCCTACAACCCCTCCCTATCTCTGTAACCTCCTCCAGGCGCCTAAACCCCTTCTTCTCTCTGTAACCTCCTCCAGCCCCTACACCTCTCCCTATCTCTGTAGCCCCCTCCAGCCTCTACACCCCTCCCTATCTCTGTAACCTCCTCCAGCCCCTACACCCCTCCCTATCTCTGTAACCTCCTACAGCCCCTACACCGCTCCCTATCCCTGTAAGCTCCTCCAGGCGCCTAAACCCCTTCTTATCTCTGTAACTTCCTCCAGCCCCTGCATTCGTCCCTATCTCTGTAACCTCCTCCAGCCCCTACACCTCTCCCTATCTCTGTAACCTCCTCCAGCCCCTACACCTCTCCCTATCTCCGTAACCTCCTCCAGCCCCTACAACTCTCCCTATCTCTCTAACCTCCTTCAGCCCCTACACCTCTCCCTATCTCTGTAACCTCCTCCAGCCTCTACACCCCTCCCTATCTCTGTAACCTCCTCCAGCCCCTACATCTCTCCCTATCTCCGTAACCTCCTCCAGCCCCTACAACTCTCCCTATCTCTCTAACCTCCTGCAGCCCCTACACCACTCCCTATCCCTGTACCTTCCTCCAGCACCCTACAGCCCTCCCTATCTCTGTAACCCCCTCCAGCCCCTACATCCCTCCCTATCAATGTAACCTCTTCCAGCCCCTACACCCCTCCCTATCTCTGTAACCTCCTCCAGCCACTACACCCCTCCCTATCACTGTAACCTCCTCCAGCCTCTACATCGCTCCCTATCTCTGTAACCTCCTCCTGCCTCTACACCCCTCCCTATCTCTGTAACCTCCTCCAGCCCCTACAACCCTCCCTATCTCTGTAACCTGCTCCAGCCCCTACATCCCTCCCTATCTCTGTAACCTCCTCCAGCCTCTACACCCCTCCCTATCTCTGTAACCTGCTCCAGCCCCTACAATCCTCCCTATCTCTGTAATCTCCTCCAGCCCCTACAACCCTCCCTATCTCTCTAACCTCCTGCAGCCCCTACACCCCTCCCTATCCCTGTACCTTCCTCCAGCACCCTACAGCCCTCCCTATCTCTGTAACCCCCTCCAGCCCCTACATCCCTCCCTATCACTGTAACCTCCTCCAGCCTCTACATCGCTCCCTATCTCTGTAACCTCCTCCTGCCTCTACAACACTCCCTATCTCTGTAACCTGCTCCAGCCCCTACAACCCTCCCTATCTCTGTAACCTGATCCAGCCCCTACACCCCTCCCTATCTCTGTAACCTCCTCCAGCCTCTACATCCCTCTCTATCTCTGTAACCTCCTCCAGCCTCTACACCCCTCCCTTTCTCTGTAACCTGCTCCAGGCCCTACAACCCTCCCTATCTCTGTAACCCCCTCCAGCCCCTACATCCCTCCCTATCTCTGTAACCTCCTCCAGCCCCAACACCCCTCCCTGTCCCTGTAACTTCCACCAGCACCCTACGCCTCTCCCTGTCTCTGCAATCTCCTCCAACGCCCTACACCCCTCCCTGTCACTGTAACCTCCTCCAGCCTCTACGTCCCTCCTTATCTCTGTAACCTGCTCCAGCCTCTACACCCCTCCCTATCTCTGTAACCCCCTCCAGCCCCTACAACCCTCCCTATCTCTGTAACCTCCTCCAGCCCCTACACCCCTCCCTATCACTGTAACCTCCTCCAGCCTCTACATCCCTCCCTATCTCTGTAACCTCCTCCAGCCTCTACACCCCTCCCTATCTCTGTAACCTGCTCCAGCCCCTACAAACCTCCCAGCTCTGTAACTTCCTCCAGCCCCTACACCCCTCCCTATCCCTTTACCTTCCTCCAGCACCCTATAGCCCTCCCTATCTCTGTAACCCCCTCCAGCCACTACACCCCTCCCGATCAATGAACCCCCCTCCAGCCCCTACAACCCTCCCTTTCACTGTAAGCTCCTCCAGCCCCTACACCCCTCCCTATATCTGTAACCTCCTCCAGCCCCTACAGCCCCATCTCTGTAACCTCCTCCAACCCCCTACAACCCTCCCTAGCTCTGTAACCTCCTCCAGCACCTACACCCCTCCCTATCTCTGTAACCTCCTCCAGCCCCTACACCGCTCCCTATCTCTGTAACCTCCTCCAGGCCCCTAAACCCCTTCTTATCTCTGTAACTTCCTCCAGCCCCTACACCTCTCCCTATCTCTGTAACCTCCTCCAGCCTCTACACCCCTCCCTATCTCTGTAACCTGCTCCAGCCCCTACAATCCTCCCTATCTCTGTAATCTCCTCCAGCCCCTACAACCCTCCCTATCTCTCTAACCTCCTGCAGCCCCTACACCCCTCCCTATCCCTGTACCTTCCTCCCGCACCCTACAGCCCTCCCTTTCTCTGTAACCTCCTCCAGCCCCTACACCCCTCCCTATCTCTGTAACCTCCTCCAGCGCCTACACCCCTCCCTATCTCTGTAACCTCCTCCAACCCCCTACACCACTCCCTATCTCTGTAACCTCCTGCAGCCACTACACCCCTCCCTATCTCTGTAACCTGCTCCAGCCCCTACAACCCTCCCTATCTCTGTAACCTCCTCCAGCCCCTACACCCCTCCCTATCTCTGTAACCTCCTCCAGCCCCTACACCCCTCCCTGTCCCTGTAACTTCCACCAGCACCCTACGCCTCTCCCTGTCTCTGTAATCTCCTCCAACGCCCTACACCCCTCCCTATCACTGTAACCTCCTCCAGCCTCTACACCCCTCCCTATCATTGTAACCTGCTCCAGCCCCTACAAACCTCCCTATCTCTGTAACTTCCTCCAGCCCCTACACCCCTCCCTATCCTTTTACCTTCCTCCAGCACCCTACAGTCCTCCCTATCTCTGTAACCCCCTCCAGCCCCTACACCCTCCCTATCTCTGTAACCTCCTCCAGCCCCTACCCCCCTCCCGATCTCTGTAACCTTCTCCAGCCCCTACACCCCCATCTCTGTAACCTCCTCCAACCCCCTAGCTCTGTAACCTCCTCCAGACCCTACACCCCTCCCTATCTCTGTAACCTCCTCCAGCCCCTACACCCCTCCCTATCTCTGTAACCTCCTCCAGCCCCTACACCCCTCCCTATATCTGCAACCTCCTCCAGCCCCTACACCCCCATCTCTGTAACCTCCTCCAACCCCCTACAACCCTCCCTAGCTCTGTAACCTCCTCCAGCACCTACACCCCTCCCTATCTCTGTAACCTCCTCCAGCCCCTACACCGCTCCCTATCTCTGTAACCTCCTCCAGGCCCCTAAACCCCTTCTTATCTCTGTAACCTCCACTAACCCCCTACACCCCTCCCTATCTCTGTAACCTCCTCCAGCCCCTACACCTCTCCCTATCTCTGTAACCTCCTCCAGCCTCTACACCCCTCCCTATCTCTGTAACCTGCTCCAGCCCCTACAATCCTCCCTATCTCTGTAACCTCCTCCAGCCCCTACATCCCTCCCTATCTCTGTAACCTCCTCCAGCCGCTACAACCCTCCCTATCTCTCTAACCTGCTGCACCCCTATACCCCTCCCTATCCCTGTACCTTCCTCCAGCACCCTACAGCTCTCCCTATCTCTGTAAGCCACTCCAGCCCCTACATCCCTCCCTATCAATGTAACCTCTTCCAGCCCCTACACCCCTCCCTATCACTGTAACCTCCTCCAGCCTCTACACCCCTCCCTATCTCTGTAACCTGCTCCAGGCCCTACAACCCTCCCTATCTCTGTAACCCCCTCCAGCCCCTACATCCCTCCCTATCTCTGTAACCTCCTCCAGCCCCAACACCCCT
Source organism: Isurus oxyrinchus (assembly GCA_026770705.1). Classification (NCBI taxonomy): domain Eukaryota; kingdom Metazoa; phylum Chordata; class Chondrichthyes; order Lamniformes; family Lamnidae; genus Isurus; species Isurus oxyrinchus. The sequence goes on from JANJGN010001903.1 coordinate 52,037, forward strand.
CCCTGTCCCTGTAACTTCCACCAGCACCCTACGCCTCTCCCTGTCTCTGCAATCTCCTCCAACGCCCTACACCCCTCCCTGTCACTGTAACCTCCTCCAGCCTCTACATCCCTCCTTATCTCTGTAACCTCCTCCAGCCTCTATACCCCTCCCTATCTCTGTAACCCCCTCCAGCCCCTACAACCCTCCCTATCTCTGTAACCTCCTCCAGCCCCTACACCCCTCCCTATCACTGTAACCTCCTCCAGCCTCTACATCCCTCCCTATCTCTGTAACCTCCTCCAGCCTCTACACCCCTCCCTATCTCTGTAACCTGCTCCAGCCCCTACAAACCTCCCAGCTCTGTAACTTCCTCCAGCCCCTACACCCCTCCCTATCCCTTTACCTTCCTCCAGCACCCTATAGCCCTCCCTATCTCTGTAACCCCCTCCAGCCACTACACCCCTCCCGATCAATGAACCCCCCTCCAGCCCCTACAACCCTCCCTTTCACTGTAAGCTCCTCCAGCCCCTACACCCCTCCCTATATCTGTAACCTCCTCCAGCCCCTACAGCCCCATCTCTGTAACCTCCTCCAACCCCCTACAACCCTCCCTAGCTCTGTAACCTCCTCCAGCACCTACACCCCTCCCTATCTCTGTAACCTCCTCCAGCCCCTACACCGCTCCCTATCTCTGTAACCTCCTCCAGGCCCCTAAACCCCTTCTTATCTCTGTAACTTCCTCCAGCCCCTACACCTCTCCCTAACTCTGTAACCTCCTCCAGCCTCTACACCCCTCCCTATCTCTGTAACCTGCTCCAGCCCCTACAATCCTCCCTATCTCTGTAATCTCCTCCAGCCCCTACAACCCTCCCTATCTCTCTAACCTCCTGCAGCCCCTACACCCCTCCCTATCCCTGTACCTTCCTCCCGCACCCTACAGCCCTCCCTTTCTCTGTAACCTCCTCCAGCCCCTACACCCCTCCCTATCTCTGTAACCTCCTCCAGCCCCTACACCCCTCCCTATCTCTGTAACCTCCTCCAACCCCCTACACCACTCCCAATCTCTGTAACCTCCTCCAGCCACTACACCCCTCCCTATCTCTGTAACCTGCTCCAGCCCCTACAACCCTCCCTATCTCTGTAACCTCCTCCAGCCCCTACACCCCTCCCTATCTCTGTAACCTCCTCCAGCCCCTACACCCCTCCCTGTCCCTGTAACTTCCACCAGCACCCTACGCCTCTCCCTGTCTCTGTAATCTCCTCCAACGCCCTACACCCCTCCCTATCACTGTAACCTCCTCCAGCCTCTACACCCCTCCCTATCATTGTAACCTGCTCCAGCCCCTACAAACCTCCCTATCTCTGTAACTTCCTCCAGCCCCTACACCCCTCCCTATCCTTTTACCTTCCTCAAGCACCCTACAGTCCTCCCTATCTCTGTAACCCCCTCCAGCCCCTACACCCTCCCTATCTCTGTAACCTCCTCCAGCCCCTACCCCCCACCCGATCTCTGTAACCTTCTCCAGCCCCTACACCCCCATCTCTGTAACCTCCTCCAACCCCCTAGCTCTGTAACCTCCTCCAGCCCCTACACCCCTCCCTATCTCTGTAACCTCCTCCAGCCCCTACACCCCTCCCTATCTCTGTAACCTCCTCCAGCCCCTACACCCCTCCCTATCTCTGTAACCTCCTCCAACCCCCTACACCACTCCCAATCTCTGTAACCTCCTCCAGCCACTACACCCCTCCCTATCTCTGTAACCTGCTCCAGCCCCTACAACCCTCCCTATCTCTGTAACCTCCTCCAGCCCCTACACCCCTCCCTATCTCTGTAACCTCCTCCAGCCCCTACACCCCTCCCTGTCCCTGTAACTTCCACCAGCACCCTACGCCTCTCCCTGTCTCTGTAATCTCCTCCAACGCCCTACACCCCTCCCTATCACTGTAACCTCCTCCAGCCTCTACACCCCTCCCTATCATTGTAACCTGCTCCAGCCCCTACAAACCTCCCTATCTCTGTAACTTCCTCCAGCCCCTACACCCCTCCCTATCCTTTTACCTTCCTCAAGCACCCTACAGTCCTCCCTATCTCTGTAACCCCCTCCAGCCCCTACACCCTCCCTATCTCTGTAACCTCCTCCAGCCCCTACCCCCCACCCGATCTCTGTAACCTTCTCCAGCCCCTACACCCCCATCTCTGTAACCTCCTCCAACCCCCTAGCTCTGTAACCTCCTCCAGCCCCTACACCCCTCCCTATCTCTGTAACCTCCTCCAGCCCCTACACCCCTCCCTATCTCTGTAACCTCCTCCAGCCCCTACACCCCTCCCTATATCTGTAACCTCCTCCAGCCCCTACACCCCCATCTCTGTAACCTCCTCCAACCCCCTACAACCCTCCCTAGCTCTGTAACATCCTCCAGCCCCTACACCGCTCCCTATCTCTGTAACCTCCTCCAGGCCCCTAAACCCCTTCTTATCTCTGTAACCTCCTCTAAACCCCTACACCCCTCCCTATCTCTGTAACCTCCTCCAGCCCCTACACCTCTCCCTATCTCTGTAACCTCCTCCAGCCTCTACACCCCTCCCTATCTCTGGAACCTGCTCCAGCCCCTACAATCCTCCCTATCTCTGTAACCTCCTCCAGCCCCTACATCCCTCCCTATCTCTGTAACCTCCTCCAGCCGCTACAACCCTCCCTATCTCTCTAACCTGCTGCAGCCCCTATACCCCTCCCTATCCCTGTACCTTCCTCCAGCACCCTACAGCCCTCCCTATCTCTGTAAGCCCCTCCAGCCCCTACATCCCTCCCTATCAATGTAACCTCTTCCAGCCCCTACACCCCTCCCTATCACTGTAACCTCCTCCAGCCTCTACACCCCTCCCTATCTCTGTAACCTGCTCCAGCCCCTACAACCCTCCCTATCTCTGTAACCTCCTCCAGCCCCTACACCCCTCCCTATACATTTACCTTCCTCCAGCACCCTACAGCCCTCCCTATCTCTGTAACCCCCTCCAGCCACTACACCCCTCCCGATCAATGAACCCCCCTCCAGCCCCTACACCCCTATCTCTGTAACCTCCTCCGACCCCCTACAACCCTCCCTAGCTCTGTAACCTCCTCCAGCACCTACACCCCTCCCTATCTCTGTAACCTCCTCCAGCCCCTACACCGCTCCCTATCTCTGTAACCTCCTCCAGCCTCTACACCCCTCCCTATCTCTGTAACCTGCTCCAGCCCCTACAATCCTCCCTATCTCTCTAACCTCCTGCAGCCCCTACACCCCTCCCTTTCCCTGTACCTTCCTCCAGCACCCTACAGCCCTCCCTATCTCTGTAACCCTCTCCAGCCCCTACATCCCTCCCTTTCACTGTAACCTCCTCCAGCCCCTACACCCCTCCGTTTCTCTGTAATCTCCTCCAGCCCCCTACTCCCCACCCTATCTCTGTAATCTCCTCCAACCCCCTACACCCCTCCCTATCTGTGTAACCTCCTGCAGCCCCTACACCCCTCCCTATCTCTGTAACCTCCGCCACACCTACAACCCTCCCTATCTCTGTAACCTCCTCCAGCCGCTACACCCGTCCCTATCTCTGTAACCTCCTCCAGCCTCCTACACCCCTCCCTATCTCTGTAACGTCCTCCAGCCTCTACATCACTCCCTATCTCTGTAACCTTCTCCAGCACCTACAACCCTCCCTATCTCTGTAAGCTCCTCCAGCCCCTACACCCCTCCCTGTCCCTGTAACTTCCGCCAGCACCCTACGCCCCTTCCTATCTCTGTAATCTCCTCCAACGCCCTACCCCCCTCCGTATCACTGTAACTTCCTCCAGCCCGTACAATCCTCCCTATCTTTGTAACCTCCTCCAGCCCCTACACCCCTCACTTTCTCTGTAACCTGCTGCACACCTACTACCCTCCCTATCTCTGTAACCTCCTCCAGCCGCTACACACCTCCCTATCTCTGTAACCTCCTCCAGCCCCTACAACCTTCCCTATCTCTGTAACCTCCTCCAGCCCCTACAACCCTCCCTATCTCTCTATAACCTCCTCCAGCTCCTGCACACGTCCCTATCTCTGTAACCTCCTCCAGCCTCTATACCCCTCCCGATCAATGTAACCTCCTCTAGCGCCTACACCCTCCCTAACTCTGTAACCTCCTCCAGCCAGTACAGCCCTCCCTTTCTCTGTAACCTCCTCCAGTCCCCTACACCCCTCCCTATCTCTGTAACCTCCTCCAGCCTCTACACCCCACCCTATCTCGGTAACCTGCTCCAGCCCCTACAACCCTCCCTTTCACTGTAACCTCCTCCAGCCTCTACACCCCTCCCTATCTCTGTAACCTCCTGCAGCCCCTACAACCCTCTCTATCTCTGTAACCTCCTCCAGCCCCTACACCCCTCCCTATCTCTGTAACCTCCTCCAGCCGCTACACCCCTCTCTATCTCTGTAACCTCCTCCAGCCCCTACACCCCTCTCTATCTCTGTAACCTCCTCCACACCTACAACCCTCCCTATCTCTGTAACCTGCTGCACACCTACTACCCTCCCTATCTCTGTAACCTCCTCCAGTCCCCTACATCCCTCCCTATCTCTGTAACCTCCTCCAGCCTCTACACCCTCCCTATCACTGTAACCTGCTCCAGCCCCTACACCCCTCCCTATCTCTGTAACCTCCTCCAGCCCCTACATCCCTCCCTATCTCTCTAACCTCCTCCAGCCCCTACACCCCTCCCTGTCCCTGTAACTTCCACCAGCAGCCTCCGCCCCTCCCTATCTCTGTAATCTCCTCCAACGCCCTACACCCCTCCCTATCATTGTAACATCCTCCAGCCCCTACAATCCTCCCTATCTTTGTAACCTCCTCCAGCCCCCTACACCCCTCCCTATCTCTGTAACCTCCCCCAGCCCCTACACACCTCCCTATCTCTGTAACCTCCTCCAGCCCCTTCAACCCTCCCTATCTCTGTAACCTCCTCCAGCCCCTACAACCCTCCCTATCTCTCTATAACCTCCTCCAGCTCCTGCACACGTCCCTATCTCTGTAACCTCCTCCAGCCTCTATACCCCTCCGTATCTCTGTAACCTGCTCCAGTCCCTACAACCCTCCCTTTCACTGTAACCTCCTCCAGCCCCTACACCCCTCCCTATCTCTGTAACCTCCTGCAGCCCCGACACCCCTCTCTATCTCTGTAACCTCCTCCACACCTACAACCCTCCCTATCTCTGTAACCTGCTGCACAGCTACAACCCTCGCTATCTCTGTAACCTCCTCCAGCCTCTACATCCCTCCCTATCTCTGTAACCTCCTCCAGCCTCTACACCCCTCCCTATCTCTGTAACCTGCTGCACACCTACTACCCTCCCTATCTCTGTAACCTCCTCCAGTCCCCTACATCCCTCCCTATCTCTGTAACCTCCTCCAACCTCTACACCCTCCCTATCACTGTAACCTGCTCCAGCCCCTACAACCTTCCCTATCTCTGTAACCTCCTCCAGCCCCTACATCCCTCCCTATCTCTCTAACCTCCTCCAGCCCCTACACCCCTCCCTGTCCCTGTAACTTCCACCAGCAGCCTACGCCCCTCCCTATCTCTGTAATCTCCTCCAACGCCCTACACCCCTCCCTATCACTGTAACATCCTCCAGCCCCTACAATCCTCCCTATCTTTGTAACCTCCTCCAGCCCCCTACACCCCTCCCTATCTCTGTAACCTCCTCCAGCCTCTACACACCTCCCTATTTCTGTAACCTCCTCCAGCCCCTACAACCCTCCCTATCTCTGTAACCTCCTCCAGCCCCTACAACCCTCCCTATCTCTCTAACCTCCTCCAGCTCCTGCACACGTCCCTATCTCTGTAACCTCCTCCAGCCCCCTACACCCCTCCCTATCGCTGTAACCTCCTCCAGCCTCTATACCCCTCCCTATCTCTGTAACCTGCTCCAGCCCCTACAACCCTCCCTTTCACTGTAACCTCCTCCAGCCCCTACACCCCTCCCTATCTCTGTAACCTCCTGCAGCCCCTACACCCCTCTCTATCTCTGTAACCTCCTCCACACCTACAACCCTCCCTATCTCTATAACCTGCTGCACAGCTACAACCCTCCCTATCTCTGTAACCTCCTCCAGCCTCTACATCCCTCCCTATCTCTGTAACCTCCTCCAGCCTCTACACCCCTCCCTATCTCTGTAAGCTGCTCCAGCCCCTACAACCCTCCCTATCTCTGTAACTTCCTCCAGTCCCTACACCCCTCCCTATCCCTTTACCTTCCTCCAGCACCCTACAGCCCTCCCTATCTCTGTAACCCCCTCCAGCCACTACACCCCTCCCGATCAATGAACCCCCCTCCAGCCCCTACACCCCTCCCTATCTCTGTAACCTCCTCCAGCCCCTACAACCCTCCCTTTCACTGTAAGCTCCTCCAGCCCCTACCCCCCTCCCGATCTCTGTAACCTTCTCCAGCCCCTACACCCCCATCTCAGTAACCTCCTCCAACCCCCTACAACCCTCCCTAGCTCTGTAACCTCCTCCAGCCCCTACACCCCTCCCTATCTCTGTAACCTCCTCCAGCCCCTACACTCCTCCCTATCTCTGTAACCTCCTCCAGCCCCTACAACCCCTCCCTATCTCTGTAACCTCCTCCAGGAGCCTAAACCCCTTCTTCTCTCTGTAACCTCCTCCAGCCCCTACACCTCTCCCTATCTCTGTAGCCCCCTCCAGCCTCTACACCCCTCCCTATCTCTGTAACCTCCTCCAGCCCCTACACCCCTCCCTATCTCTGTAACCTCCTCCAGCCCCTACACCGCTCCCTATCCCTGTAAGCTCCTCCAGGCGCCTAAACCCCTTCTTATCTCTGTAACTTCCTCCAGCCCCTGCATTCGTCCCTATCTCTGTAACCTCCTCCAGCCCCTACACCTCTCCCTATCTCTGTAACCTCCTCCAGCCTCTACACCCCTCCCTATCTCTGTAACCTCCTCCAGCCCCTACATCTCTCCCTATCTCCGTAACCTCCTCCAGCCCCTACAACTCTCCCTATCTCTCTAACCTCCTGCAGCCCCTACACCACTCCCTATCCCTGTACCTTCCTCCAGCACCCTACAGCCCTCCCTATCTCTGTAACCCCCTCCAGCCCCTACATCCCTCCCTATCAATGTAACCTCTTCCAGCCCCTACACCCCTCCCTATCTCTGTAACCTCCTCCAGCCACTACACCCCTCCCTATCACTGTAACCTCCTCCAGCCTCTACATCGCTCCCTATCTCTGTAACCTCCTCCTGCCTCTACACCCCTCCCTATCTCTGTAACCTCCTCCAGCCCCTACAACCCTCCCTATCTCTGTAACCTGCTCCAGCCCCTACATCCCTCCCTATCTCTGTAACCTCCTCCAGCCTCTACACCCCTCCCTATCTCTGTAACCTGCTCCAGCCCCTACAATCCTCCCTATCTCTGTAATCTCCTCCAGCCCCTACAACCCTCCCTATCTCTCTAACCTCCTGCAGCCCCTACACCCCTCCCTATCCCTGTACCTTCCTCCAGCACCCTACAGCCCTCCCTATCTCTGTAACCCCCTCCAGCCCCTACATCCCTCCCTATCACTGTAACCTCCTCCAGCCTCTACATCGCTCCCTATCTCTGTAACCTCCTCCTGCCTCTACAACACTCCCTATCTCTGTAACCTGCTCCAGCCCCTACAACCCTCCCTATCTCTGTAACCTGATCCAGCCCCTACACCCCTCCCTATCTCTGTAACCTCCTCCAGCCTCTACATCCCTCTCTATCTCTGTAACCTCCTCCAGCCTCTACACCCCTCCCTTTCTCTGTAACCTGCTCCAGGCCCTACAACCCTCCCTATCTCTGTAACCCCCTCCAGCCCCTACATCCCTCCCTATCTCTGTAACCTCCTCCAGCCCCAACACCCCTCCCTGTCCCTGTAACTTCCACCAGCACCCTACGCCTCTCCCTGTCTCTGCAATCTCCTCCAACGCCCTACACCCCTCCCTGTCACTGTAACCTCCTCCAGCCTCTACGTCCCTCCTTATCTCTGTAACCTCCTCCAGCCTCTACACCCCTCCCTATCTCTGTAACCTCCTCCAGCCCCTACACCCCCATCTCTGTAACCTCCTCCAACCCCCTACAACCCTCCCTAGCTCTGTAACCTCCTCCAGCACCTACACCCCTCCCTATCTCTGTAACCTCCTCCAGCCCCTACACCGCTCCCTATCTCTGTAACCTCCTCCAGGCCCCTAAACCCCTTCTTATCTCTGTAACCTCCACTAACCCCCTACACCCCTCCCTATCTCTGTAACCTCCTCCAGCCCCTACACCTCTCCCTATCTCTGTAACCTCCTCCAGCCTCTACACCCCTCCCTATCTCTGTAACCTGCTCCAGCCCCTACAATCCTCCCTATCTCTGTAACCTCCTCCAGCCCCTACATCCCTCCCTATCTCTGTAACCTCCTCCAGCCGCTACAACCCTCCCTATCTCTCTAACCTGCTGCACCCCTATACCCCTCCCTATCCCTGTACCTTCCTCCAGCACCCTACAGCTCTCCCTATCTCTGTAAGCCACTCCAGCCCCTACATCCCTCCCTATCAATGTAACCTCTTCCAGCCCCTACACCCCTCCCTATCACTGTAACCTCCTCCAGCCTCTACACCCCTCCCTATCTCTGTAACCTGCTCCAGGCCCTACAACCCTCCCTATCTCTGTAACCCCCTCCAGCCCCTACATCCCTCCCTATCTCTGTAACCTCCTCCAGCCCCAACACCCCTCCCTGTCCCTGTAACTTCCACCAGCACCCTACGCCTCTCCCTGTCTCTGCAATCTCCTCCAACGCCCTACACCCCTCCCTGTCACTGTAACCTCCTCCAGCCTCTACATCCCTCCTTATCTCTGTAACCTCCTCCAGCCCCTACACCTCTCCCTATCTCTGTAGCCCCCTCCAGCCTCTACACCCCTCCCTATCTCTGTAACCTCCTCCAGCCCCTACACCCCTCCCTATCTCTGTAACCTCCTCCAGCCCCTACACCGCTCCCTATCCCTGTAAGCTCCTCCAGGCGCCTAAACCCCTTCTTATCTCTGTAACTTCCTCCAGCCCCTGCATTCGTCCCTATCTCTGTAACCTCCTCCAGCCCCTACACCTCTCCCTATCTCTGTAACCTCCTCCAGCCCCTACACCTCTCCCTATCTCTGTAACCTCCTCCAGCCCCTACACCTCTCCCTATCTCCGTAACCTCCTCCAGCCCCTACAACTCTCCCTATCTCTCTAACCTCCTTCAGCCCCTACACCTCTCCCTATCTCTGTAACCTCCTCCAGCCTCTACACCCCTCCCTATCTCTGTAACCTCCTCCAGCCCCTACATCTCTCCCTATCTCCGTAACCTCCTCCAGCCCCTACAACTCTCCCTATCTCTCTAACCTCCTGCAGCCCCTACACCACTCCCTATCCCTGTACCTTCCTCCAGCACCCTACAGCCCTCCCTATCTCTGTAACCCCCTCCAGCCCCTACATCCCTCCCTATCAATGTAACCTCTTCCAGCCCCTACACCCCTCCCTATCTCTGTAACCTCCTCCAGCCACTACACCCCTCCCTATCACTGTAACCTCCTCCAGCCTCTACATCGCTCCCTATCTCTGTAACCTCCTCCTGCCTCTACACCCCTCCCTATCTCTGTAACCTCCTCCAGCCCCTACAACCCTCCCTATCTCTGTAACCTGCTCCAGCCCCTACATCCCTCCCTATCTCTGTAACCTCCTCCAGCCTCTACACCCCTCCCTATCTCTGTAACCTGCTCCAGCCCCTACAATCCTCCCTATCTCTGTAATCTCCTCCAGCCCCTACAACCCTCCCTATCTCTCTAACCTCCTGCAGCCCCTACACCCCTCCCTATCCCTGTACCTTCCTCCAGCACCCTACAGCCCTCCCTATCTCTGTAACCCCCTCCAGCCCCTACATCCCTCCCTATCACTGTAACCTCCTCCAGCCTCTACATCGCTCCCTATCTCTGTAACCTCCTCCTGCCTCTACAACACTCCCTATCTCTGTAACCTGCTCCAGCCCCTACAACCCTCCCTATCTCTGTAACCTGATCCAGCCCCTACACCCCTCCCTATCTCTGTAACCTCCTCCAGCCTCTACATCCCTCTCTATCTCTGTAACCTCCTCCAGCCTCTACACCCCTCCCTTTCTCTGTAACCTGCTCCAGGCCCTACAACCCTCCCTATCTCTGTAACCCCCTCCAGCCCCTACATCCCTCCCTATCTCTGTAACCTCCTCCAGCCCCAACACCCCTCCCTGTCCCTGTAACTTCCACCAGCACCCTACGCCTCTCCCTGTCTCTGCAATCTCCTCCAACGCCCTACACCCCTCCCTGTCACTGTAACCTCCTCCAGCCTCTACGTCCCTCCTTATCTCTGTAACCTCCTCCAGCCTCTACACCCCTCCCTATCTCTGTAACCCCCTCCAGCCCCTACAACCCTCCCTATCTCTGTAACCTCCTCCAGCCCCTACACCCCTCCCTATCACTGTAACCTCCTCCAGCCTCTACATCCCTCCCTATCTCTGTAACCTCCTCCAGCCTCTACACCCCTCCCTATCTCTGTAACCTGCTCCAGCCCCTACAAACCTCCCAGCTCTGTAACTTCCTCCAGCCCCTACACCCCTCCCTATCCCTTTACCTTCCTCCAGCACCCTATAGCCCTCCCTATCTCTGTAACCCCCTCCAGCCACTACACCCCTCCCGATCAATGAACCCCCCTCCAGCCCCTACAACCCTCCCTTTCACTGTAAGCTCCTCCAGCCCCTACACCCCTCCCTATATCTGTAACCTCCTCCAGCCCCTACAGCCCCATCTCTGTAACCTCCTCCAACCCCCTACAACCCTCCCTAGCTCTGTAACGTCCTCCAGCACCTACACCCCTCCCTATCTCTGTAACCTCCTCCAGCCCCTACACCGCTCCCTATCTCTGTAACCTCCTCCAGGCCCCTAAACCCCTTCTTATCTCTGTAACTTCCTCCAGCCCCTACACCTCTCCCTATCTCTGTAACCTCCTCCAGCCTCTACACCCCTCCCTATCTCTGTAACCTGCTCCAGCCCCTACAATCCTCCCTATCTCTGTAATCTCCTCCAGCCCCTACAACCCTCCCTATCTCTCTAACATCCTGCAGCCCCTACACCCCTCCCTATCCCTGTACCTTCCTCCCGCACCCTACAGCCCTCCCTTTCTCTGTAACCTCCTCCAGCCCCTACACCCCTCCCTATCTCTGTAACCTCCTCCAGCGCCTACACCCCTCCCTATCTCTGTAACCTCCTCCAACCCCCTACACCACTCCCTATCTCTGTAACCTCCTGCAGCCACTACACCCCTCCCTATCTCTGTAACCTGCTCCAGCCCCTACAACCCTCCCTATCTCTGTAACCTCCTCCAGCCCCTACACCCCTCCCTATCTCTGTAACCTCCTCCAGCCCCTACACCCCTCCCTGTCCCTGTAACTTCCACCAGCACCCTACGCCTCTCCCTGTCTCTGTAATCTCCTCCAACGCCCTACACCCCTCCCTATCACTGTAACCTCCTCCAGCCTCTACACCCCTCCCTATCATTGTAACCTGCTCCAGCCCCTACAAACCTCCCTATCTCTGTAACTTCCTCCAGCCCCTACACCCCTCCCTATCCTTTTACCTTCCTCCAGCACCCTACAGTCCTCCCTATCTCTGTAACCCCCTCCAGCCCCTACACCCTCCCTATCTCTGTAACCTCCTCCAGCCCCTACCCCCCTCCCGATCTCTGTAACCTTCTCCAGCCCCTACACCCCCATCTCTGTAACCTCCTCCAACCCCCTAGCTCTGTAACCTCCTCCAGACCCTACACCCCTCCCTATCTCTGTAACCTCCTCCAGCCCCTACACCCCTCCCTATCTCTGTAACCTCCTCCAGCCCCTACACCCCTCCCTATATCTGCAACCTCCTCCAGCCCCTACACCCCCATCTCTGTAACCTCCTCCAACCCCCTACAACCCTCCCTAGCTCTGTAACCTCCTCCAGCACCTACACCCCTCCCTATCTCTGTAACCTCCTCCAGCCCCTACACCGCTCCCTATCTCTGTAACCTCCTCCAGGCCCCTAAACCCCTTCTTATCTCTGTAACCTCCACTAACCCCCTACACCCCTCCCTATCTCTGTAACCTCCTCCAGCCCCTACACCTCTCCCTATCTCTGTAACCTCCTCCAGCCTCTACACCCCTCCCTATCTCTGTAACCTGCTCCAGCCCCTACAATCCTCCCTATCTCTGTAACCTCCTCCAGCCCCTACATCCCTCCCTATCTCTGTAACCTCCTCCAGCCGCTACAACCCTCCCTATCTCTCTAACCTGCTGCAGCCCCTATACCCCTCCCTATCCCTGTACCTTCCTCCAGCACCCTACAGCCCTCCCTATCTCTGTAAGCCCCTCCAGCCCCTACATCCCTCCCTATCAATGTAACCTCTTCCAGCCCCTACACCCCTCCCTATCACTGTAACCTCCTCCAGCCTCTACACCCCTCCCTATCTCTGTAACCTGCTCCAGCCCCTACAACCCTCCCTATCTCTGTAACCTCCTCCAGCCCCTACACCCCTCCCTATACATTTACCTTCCTCCAGCACCCTACAGCCCTCCCTATCTCTGTAACCCCCTCCAGCCACTACACCCCTCCCGATCAATGAACCCCCCTCCAGCCCCTACACCCCTATCTCTGTAACCTCCTCCGACCCCCTACAACCCTCCCTAGCTCTGTAACCTCCTCCAGCACCTACACCCCTCCCTATCTCTGTAACCTCCTCCAGCCCCTACACCGCTCCCTATCTCTGTAACCTCCTCCAGCCTCTACACCCCTCCCTATCTCTGTAACCTGCTCCAGCCCCTACAATCCTCCCTATCTCTCTAACCTCCTGCAGCCCCTACACCCCTCCCTTTCCCTGTACCTTCCTCCAGCACCCTACAGCCCTCCCTATCTCTGTAACCCTCTCCAGCCCCTACATCCCTCCCTTTCACTGTAACCTCCTCCAGCCCCTACACCCCTCCGTTTCTCTGTAATCTCCTCCAGCCCCCTACTCCCCACCCTATCTCTGTAATCTCCTCCAATCCCCTACACCCCTCCCTATCTGTGTAACCTCCTGCAGCCCCTACACCCCTCCCTATCTCTGTAACCTCCGCCACACCTACAACCCTCCCTATCTCTGTAACCTCCTCCAGCCGCTACACCCGTCCCTATCTCTGTAACCTCCTCCAGCCTCCTACACCCCTCCCTATCTCTGTAACGTCCTCCAGCCTCTACATCACTCCCTATCTCTGTAACCTTCTCCAGCACCTACAACCCTCCCTATCTCTGTAAGCTCCTCCAGCCCCTACACCCCTCCCTGTCCCTGTAACTTCCGCCAGCACCCTACGCCCCTCCCTATCTCTGTAATCTCCTCCAACGCCCTACCCCCCTCCGTATCACTGTAACTTCCTCCAGCCCGTACAATCCTCCCTATCTTTGTAACCTCCTCCAGCCCCTACACCCCTCACTTTCTCTGTAACCTGCTGCACACCTACTACCCTCCCTATCTCTGTAACCTCCTCCAGCCGCTACACACCTCCCTATCTCTGTAACCTCCTCCAGCCCCTACAACCTTCCCTATCTCTGTAACCTCCTCCAGCCCCTACAACCCTCCCTATCTCTCTATAACCTCCTCCAGCTCCTGCACACGTCCCTATCTCTGTAACCTCCTCCAGCCTCTATACCCCTCCCGATCAATGTAACCTCCTCTAGCGCCTACACCCTCCCTAACTCTGTAACCTCCTCCAGCCAGTACAGCCCTCCCTTTCTCTGTAACCTCCTCCAGTCCCCTACACCCCTCCCTATCTCTGTAACCTCCTCCAGCCTCTACACCCCACCCTATCTCGGTAACCTGCTCCAGCCCCTACAACCCTCCCTTTCACTGTAACCTCCTCCAGCCTCTACACCCCTCCCTATCTCTGTAACCTCCTGCAGCCCCTACAACCCTCTCTATCTCTGTAACCTCCTCCAGCCCCTACACCCCTCCCTATCTCTGTAACCTCCTCCAGCCGCTACACCCCTCTCTATCTCTGTAACCTCCTCCAGCCCCTACACCCCTCTCTATCTCTGTAACCTCCTCCACACCTACAACCCTCCCTATCTCTGTAACCTGCTGCACACCTACTACCCTCCCTATCTCTGTAACCTCCTCCAGTCCCCTACATCCCTCCCTATCTCTGTAACCTCCTCCAGCCTCTACACCCTCCCTATCACTGTAACCTGCTCCAGCCCCTACACCCCTCCCTATCTCTGTAACCTCCTCCAGCCCCTACATCCCTCCCTATCTCTCTAACCTCCTCCAGCCCCTACACCCCTCCCTGTCCCTGTAACTTCCACCAGCAGCCTCCGCCCCTCCCTATCTTTGTAATCTCCTCCAACGCCCTACACCCCTCCCTATCATTGTAACATCCTCCAGCCCCTACAATCCTCCCTATCTTTGTAACCTCCTCCAGCCCCCTACACCCCTCCCTATCTCTGTAACCTCCCCCAGCCCCTACACACCTCCCTATCTCTGTAACCTCCTCCAGCCCCTTCAACCCTCCCTATCTCTGTAACCTCCTCCAGCCCCTACAACCCTCCCTATCTCTCTATAACCTCCTCCAGCTCCTGCACACGTCCCTATCTCTGTAACCTCCTCCAGCCTCTATACCCCTCCGTATCTCTGTAACCTGCTCCAGTCCCTACAACCCTCCCTTTCACTGTAACCTCCTCCAGCCCCTACACCCCTCCCTATCTCTGTAACGTCCTGCAGCCCCGACACCCCTCTCTATCTCTGTAACCTCCTCCACACCTACAACCCTCCCTATCTCTGTAACCTGCTGCACAGCTACAACCCTCGCTATCTCTGTAACCTCCTCCAGCCTCTACATCCCTCCCTATCTCTGTAACCTCCTCCAGCCTCTACACCCCTCCCTATCTCTGTAACCTGCTGCACACCTACTACCCTCCCTATCTCTGTAACCTCCTCCAGTCCCCTACATCCCTCCCTATCTCTGTAACCTCCTCCAACCTCTACACCCTCCCTATCACTGTAACCTGCTCCAGCCCCTACAACCTTCCCTATCTCTGTAACCTCCTCCAGCCCCTACATCCCTCCCTATCTCTCTAACCTCCTCCA
This sequence comes from Isurus oxyrinchus, assembly GCA_026770705.1. Lineage (NCBI taxonomy): Eukaryota > Metazoa > Chordata > Chondrichthyes > Lamniformes > Lamnidae > Isurus > Isurus oxyrinchus. The sequence continues at coordinate 67,215 of JANJGN010001903.1, forward strand.
GCCCCTACACCCCTCCCTGTCCCTGTAACTTCCACCAGCAGCCTACGCCCCTCCCTATCTCTGTAATCTCCTCCAACGCCCTACACCCCTCCCTATCACTGTAACATCCTCCAGCCCCTACAATCCTCCCTATCTTTGTAACCTCCTCCAGCCCCCTACACCCCTCCCTATCTCTGTAACCTCCTCCAGCCTCTACACACCTCCCTATTTCTGTAACCTCCTCCAGCCCCTACAACCCTCCCTATCTCTGTAACCTCCTCCAGCCCCTACAACCCTCCCTATCTCTCTAACCTCCTCCAGCTCCTGCACACGTCCCTATCTCTGTAACCTCCTCCAGCCCCCTACACCCCTCCCTATCGCTGTAACCTCCTCCAGCCTCTATACCCCTCCCTATCTCTGTAACCTGCTCCAGCCCCTACAACCCTCCCTTTCACTGTAACCTCCTCCAGCCCCTACACCCCTCCCTATCTCTGTAACCTCCTGCAGCCCCTACACCCCTCTCTATCTCTGTAACCTCCTCCACACCTACAACCCTCCCTATCTCTATAACCTGCTGCACAGCTACAACCCTCCCTATCTCTGTAACCTCCTCCAGCCTCTACATCCCTCCCTATCTCTGTAACCTCCTCCAGCCTCTACACCCCTCCCTATCTCTGTAAGCTGCTCCAGCCCCTACAACCCTCCCTATCTCTGTAACTTCCTCCAGTCCCTACACCCCTCCCTATCCCTTTACCTTCCTCCAGCACCCTACAGCCCTCCCTATCTCTGTAACCCCCTCCAGCCACTACACCCCTCCCGATCAATGAACCCCCCTCCAGCCCCTACACCCCTCCCTATCTCTGTAACCTCCTCCAGCCCCTACAACCCTCCCTTTCACTGTAAGCTCCTCCAGCCCCTAACCCCCTCCCGATCTCTGTAACCTTCTCCAGCCCCTACACCCCCATCTCAGTAACCTCCTCCAACCCCCTACAACCCTCCCTAGCTCTGTAACCTCCTCCAGCCCCTACACCCCTCCCTATCTCTGTAACCTCCTCCAGCCCCTACACTCCTCCCTATCTCTGTAACCTCCTCCAGCCCCTACAACCCCTCCCTATCTCTGTAACCTCCTCCAGGAGCCTAAACCCCTTCTTCTCTCTGTAACCTCCTCCAGCCCCTACACCTCTCCCTATCTCTGTAGCCCCCTCCAGCCTCTACACCCCTCCCTATCTCTGTAACCTCCTCCAGCCCCTACACCCCTCCCTATCTCTGTAACCTCCTCCAGCCCCTACACCGCTCCCTATCCCTGTAAGCTCCTCCAGGCGCCTAAACCCCTTCTTATCTCTGTAACTTCCTCCAGCCCCTGCATTCGTCCCTATCTCTGTAACCTCCTCCAGCCCCTACACCTCTCCCTATCTCTGTAACCTCCTCCAGCCCCTACACCTCTCCCTATCTCTGTAACCTCCTCCAGCCCCTACACCTCTCCCTATCTCCGTAACCTCCTCCAGCCCCTACAACTCTCCCTATCTCTCTAACCTCCTTCAGCCCCTACACCTCTCCCTATCTCTGTAACCTCCTCCAGCCTCTACACCCCTCCCTATCTCTGTAACCTCCTCCAGCCCCTACATCTCTCCCTATCTCCGTAACCTCCTCCAGCCCCTACAACTCTCCCTATCTCTCTAACCTCCTGCAGCCCCTACACCACTCCCTATCCCTGTACCTTCCTCCAGCACCCTACAGCCCTCCCTATCTCTGTAACCCCCTCCAGCCCCTACATCCCTCCCTATCAATGTAACCTCTTCCAGCCCCTACACCCCTCCCTATCTCTGTAACCTCCTCCAGCCACTACACCCCTCCCTATCACTGTAACCTCCTCCAGCCTCTACATCGCTCCCTATCTCTGTAACCTCCTCCTGCCTCTACACCCCTCCCTATCTCTGTAACCTCCTCCAGCCCCTACAACCCTCCCTATCTCTGTAACCTGCTCCAGCCCCTACATCCCTCCCTATCTCTGTAACCTCCTGCAGCCCCTACACCCCTCCCTATCCCTGTACCTTCCTCCAGCACCCTACAGCCCTCCCTATCTCTGTAACCCCCTCCAGCCCCTACATCCCTCCCTATCACTGTAACCTCCTCCAGCCTCTACATCGCTCCCTATCTCTGTAACCTCCTCCTGCCTCTACAACACTCCCTATCTCTGTAACCTGCTCCAGCACCCTACAGCCCTCCCTATCTCTGTAACCCCCTCCAGCCACTACACCCCTCCCGATCAATGAACCCCCCTCCAGCCCCTACACCCCTCCCTATCTCTGTCACCTCCTCCAGCCCCTACAACCCTCCCTTTCACTGTAAGCTCCTCCAGCCCCTAACCCCCTCCCGATCTCTGTAACCTTCTCCAGCCCCTACACCCCTATCTCAGTAACCTCCTCCAACCCCCTACAACCCTCCCTAGCTCTGTAACCTCCTCCAGCCCCTACACCCCTCCCTATCTCTGTAACCTCCTCCAGCCCCTACACTCCTCCCTATCTCTGTAACCTCCTCCAGCCCCTACAACCCCTCCCTATCTCTGTAACCTCCTCCAGGAGCCTAAACCCCTTCTTCTCTCTGTAACCTCCTCCAGCCCCTACACCTCTCCCTATCTCTGTAGCCCCCTCCAGCCTCTACACCCCTCCCTATCTCTGTAACCTCCTCCAGCCCCTACACCCCTCCCTATCTCTGTAACCTCCTCCAGCCCCTACACCGCTCCCTATCCCTGTAAGCTCCTCCAGGCGCCTAAACCCCTTCTTATCTCTGTAACTTCCTCCAGCCCCTGCATTCGTCCCTATCTCTGTAACCTCCTCCAGCCCCTACACCTCTCCCTATCTCTGTAACCTCCTCCAGCCCCTACACCTCTCCCTATCTCTGTAACCTCCTCCAGCCCCTACACCTCTCCCTATCTCCGTAACCTCCTCCAGCCCCTACAACTCTCCCTATCTCTCTAACCTCCTTCAGCCCCTACACCTCTCCCTATCTCTGTAACCTCCTCCAGCCTCTACACCCCTCCCTATCTCTGTAACCTCCTCCAGCCCCTACATCTCTCCCTATCTCCGTAACCTCCTCCAGCCCCTACAACTCTCCCTATCTCTCTAACCTCCTGCAGCCCCTACACCACTCCCTATCCCTGTACCTTCCTCCAGCACCCTACAGCCCTCCCTATCTCTGTAACCCCCTCCAGCCCCTACATCCCTCCCTATCAATGTAACCTCTTCCAGCCCCTACACCCCTCCCTATCTCTGTAACCTCCTCCAGCCACTACACCCCTCCCTATCACTGTAACCTCCTCCAGCCTCTACATCGCTCCCTATCTCTGTAACCTCCTCCTGCCTCTACACCCCTCCCTATCTCTGTAACCTCCTCCAGCCCCTACAACCCTCCCTATCTCTGTAACCTGCTCCAGCCCCTACATCCCTCCCTATCTCTGTAACCTCCTCCAGCCTCTACACCCCTCCCTATCTCTGTAACCTGCTCCAGCCCCTACAATCCTCCCTATCTCTGTAATCTCCTCCAGCCCCTACAACCCTCCCTATCTCTCTAACCTCCTGCAGCCCCTACACCCCTCCCTATCCCTGTACCTTCCTCCAGCACCCTACAGCCCTCCCTATCTCTGTAACCCCCTCCAGCCCCTACATCCCTCCCTATCACTGTAACCTCCTCCAGCCTCTACATCGCTCCCTATCTCTGTAACCTCCTCCTGCCTCTACAACACTCCCTATCTCTGTAACCTGCTCCAGCCCCTACAACCCTCCCTATCTCTGTAACCTGATCCAGCCCCTACACCCCTCCCTATCTCTGTAACCTCCTCCAGCCTCTACATCCCTCTCTATCTCTGTAACCTCCTCCAGCCTCTACACCCCTCCCTTTCTCTGTAACCTGCTCCAGGCCCTACAACCCTCCCTATCTCTGTAACCCCCTCCAGCCCCTACATCCCTCCCTATCTCTGTAACCTCCTCCAGCCCCAACACCCCTCCCTGTCCCTGTAACTTCCACCAGCACCCTACGCCTCTCCCTGTCTCTGCAATCTCCTCCAACGCCCTACAACCCTCCCTGTCACTGTAACCTCCTCCAGCCTCTACGTCCCTCCTTATCTCTGTAACCTCCTCCAGCCTCTACACCCCTCCCTATCTCTGTAACCCCCTCCAGCCCCTACAACCCTCCCTATCTCTGTAACCTCCTCCAGCCCCTACACCCCTCCCTATCACTGTAACCTCCTCCAGCCTCTACATCCCTCCCTATCTCTGTAACCTCCTCCAGCCTCTACACCCCTCCCTATCTCTGTAACCTGCTCCAGCCCCTACAAACCTCCCAGCTCTGTAACTTCCTCCAGCCCCTACACCCCTCCCTATCCCTTTACCTTCCTCCAGCACCCTATAGCCCTCCCTATCTCTGTAACCCCCTCCAGCCACTACACCCCTCCCGATCAATGAACCCCCCTCCAGCCCCTACAACCCTCCCTTTCACTGTAAGCTCCTCCAGCCCCTACACCCCTCCCTATATCTGTAACCTCCTCCAGCCCCTACAGCCCCATCTCTGTAACCTCCTCCAACCCCCTACAACCCTCCCTAGCTCTGTAACCTCCTCCAGCACCTACACCCCTCCCTATCTCTGTAACCTCCTCCAGCCCCTACACCGCTCCCTATCTCTGTAACCTCCTCCAGGCCCCTAAACCCCTTCTTATCTCTGTAAATTCCTCCAGCCCCTACACCTCTCCCTATCTCTGTAACCTCCTCCAGCCTCTACACCCCTCCCTATCTCTGTAACCTGCTCCAGCCCCTACAATCCTCCCTATCTCTGTAATCTCCTCCAGCCCCTACAACCCTCCCTATCTCTCTAACATCCTGCAGCCCCTACACCCCTCCCTATCCCTGTACCTTCCTCCCGCACCCTACAGCCCTCCCTTTCTCTGTAACCTCCTCCAGCCCCTACACCCCTCCCTATCTCTGTAACCTCCTCCAGCGCCTACACCCCTCCCTATCTCTGTAACCTCCTCCAACCCCCTACACCACTCCCTATCTCTGTAACCTCCTGCAGCCACTACACCCCTCCCTATCTCTGTAACCTGCTCCAGCCCCTACAACCCTCCCTATCTCTGTAACCTCCTCCAGCCCCTACACCCCTCCCTATCTCTGTAACCTCCTCCAGCCCCTACACCCCTCCCTGTCCCTGTAACTTCCACCAGCACCCTACGCCTCTCCCTGTCTCTGTAATCTCCTCCAACGCCCTACACCCCTCCCTATCACTGTAACCTCCTCCAGCCTCTACACCCCTCCCTATCATTGTAACCTGCTCCAGCCCCTACAAACCTCCCTATCTCTGTAACTTCCTCCAGCCCCTACACCCCTCCCTATCCTTTTACCTTCCTCCAGCACCCTACAGTCCTCCCTATCTCTGTAACCCCCTCCAGCCCCTACACCCTCCCTATCTCTGTAACCTCCTCCAGCCCCTACCCCCCTCCCGATCTCTGTAACCTTCTCCAGCCCCTACACCCCCATCTCTGTAACCTCCTCCAACCCCCTAGCTCTGTAACCTCCTCCAGACCCTACACCCCTCCCTATCTCTGTAACCTCCTCCAGCCCCTACACCCCTCCCTATCTCTGTAACCTCCTCCAGCCCCTACACCCCTCCCTATATCTGCAACCTCCTCCAGCCCCTACACCCCCATCTCTGTAACCTCCTCCAACCCCCTACAACCCTCCCTAGCTCTGTAACCTCCTCCAGCACCTACACCCCTCCCTATCTCTGTAACCTCCTCCAGCCCCTACACCGCTCCCTATCTCTGTAACCTCCTCCAGGCCCCTAAACCCCTTCTTATCTCTGTAACCTCCACTAACCCCCTACACCCCTCCCTATCTCTGTAACCTCCTCCAGCCCCTACACCTCTCCCTATCTCTGTAACCTCCTCCAGCCTCTACACCCCTCCCTATCTCTGTAACCTGCTCCAGCCCCTACAATCCTCCCTATCTCTGTAACCTCCTCCAGCCCCTACATCCCTCCCTATCTCTGTAACCTCCTCCAGCCGCTACAACCCTCCCTATCTCTCTAACCTGCTGCAGCCCCTATACCCCTCCCTATCCCTGTACCTTCCTCCAGCACCCTACAGCTCTCCCTATCTCTGTAAGCCACTCCAGCCCCTACATCCCTCCCTATCAATGTAACCTCTTCCAGCCCCTACACCCCTCCCTATCACTGTAACCTCCTCCAGCCTCTACACCCCTCCCTATCTCTGTAACCTGCTCCAGGCCCTACAACCCTCCCTATCTCTGTAACCCCCTCCAGCCCCTACATCCCTCCCTATCTCTGTAACCTCCTCCAGCCCCAACACCCCTCCCTGTCCCTGTAACTTCCACCAGCACCCTACGCCTCTCCCTGTCTCTGCAATCTCCTCCAACGCCCTACACCCCTCCCTGTCACTGTAACCTCCTCCAGCCTCTACATCCCTCCTTATCTCTGTAACCTCCTCCAGCCTCTATACCCCTCCCTATCTCTGTAACCCCCTCCAGCCCCTACAACCCTCCCTATCTCTGTAACCTCCTCCAGCCCCTACACCCCTCCCTATCACTGTAACCTCCTCCAGCCTCTACATCCCTCCCTATCTCTGTAACCTCCTCCAGCCTCTACACCCCCTCCCTATCTCTGTAACCTGCTCCAGCCCCTACAAACCTCCCAGCTCTGTAACTTCCTCCAGCCCCTACACCCCTCCCTATCCCTTTACCTTCCTCCAGCACCCTATAGCCCTCCCTATGTCTGTAACCCCCTCCAGCCACTACACCCCTCCCGATCAATGAACCCCCCTCCAGCCCCTACAACCCTCCCTTTCACTGTAAGCTCCTCCAGCCCCTACACCCCTCCCTATATCTGTAACCTCCTCCAGCCCCTACAGCCCCATCTCTGTAACCTCCTCCAACCCCCTACAACCCTCCCTAGCTCTGTAACCTCCTCCAGCACCTACACCCCTCCCTATCTCTGTAACCTCCTCCAGCCCCTACACCGCTCCCTATCTCTGTAACCTCCTCCAGGCCCCTAAACCCCTTCTTATCTCTGTAACTTCCTCCAGCCCCTACACCTCTCCCTAACTCTGTAACCTCCTCCAGCCTCTACACCCCTCCCTATCTCTGTAACCTGTTCCAGCCCCTACAATCCTCCCTATCTCTGTAATCTCCTCCAGCCCCTACAACCCTCCCTATCTCTCTAACCTCCTGCAGCCCCTACACCCCTCCCTATCCCTGTACCTTCCTCCCGCACCCTACAGCCCTCCCTTTCTCTGTAACCTCCTCCAGCCCCTACACCCCTCCCTATCTCTGTAACCTCCTCCAGCCCCTACACCCCTCCCTATCTCTGTAACCTCCTCCAACCCCCTACACCACTCCCTATCTCTGTAACCTCCTCCAGCCACTACACCCCTCCCTATCTCTGTAACCTGCTCCAGCCCCTACAACCCTCCCTATCTCTGTAACCTCCTCCAGCCCCTACACCCCTCCCTATCTCTGTAACCTCCTCCAGCCCCTACACCCCTCCCTGTCCCTGTAACTTCCACCAGCACCCTACGCCTCTCCCTGTCTCTGTAATCTCCTCCAACGCCCTACACCCCTCCCTATCACTGTAACCTCCTCCAGCCTCTACACCCCTCCCTATCATTGTAACCTGCTCCAGCCCCTACAAACCTCCCTATCTCTGTAACTTCCTCCAGCCCCTACACCCCTCCCTATCCTTTTACCTTCCTCCAGCACCCTACAGTCCTCCCTATCTCTGTAACCCCCTCCAGCCCCTACACCCTCCCTATCTCTGTAACTTCCTCCAGCCCCTACCCCCCACCCGATCTCTGTAACCTTCTCCAGCCCCTACACCCCCATCTCTGTAACCTCCTCCAACCCCCTAGCTCTGTAACCTCCTCCAGCCCCTACACCCCTCCCTATCTCTGTAACCTCCTCCAGCCCCTACACCCCTCCCTATCTCTGTAACCTCCTCCAGCTCCTACACCCCTCCCTATCTCTGTAACCTCATCCAGCCCCTACACCCCCCCATCTCTGTAACCTCCTCGAAACTCTACATCCCTCCCTATCTCTGTGACCACCTCCAGGCCCCTATACCCCTCCCTATCTCTGTAACCTCCTCCAGCCCCTACACCCCTCCCTATCTCTGTAACCTCCTGCAGCCCCTACAACCCTCTCTATCTCTGTAACCTCCTCCACACCTACAACCCTCCCTATCTCTGTAACCTGCTGCACACCTACTACCCTCCCTATCTCTGTGACCTCCTCCAGCCTCTACACCCTCCCTATCACTGTAACCTGCTCCAGCCCCTACAACCCTCCCTATCTCTGTAACCTCCTCCAGCCCCTACATCCCTCCCTATCTCTCTAACCTCCTCCAGCCCCTACATCCCTCCCTGTCCCTGTAACTTCCACCAGCAGCCTACGCCCCTCCCTATCTCTGTGACCTCCTCCAGCCTCTACACCCTCCCTATCACTGTAACCTGCTCCAGCCCCTACAACCCTCCCTATCTCTGTAACCTCCTCCAGCCCCTACAACCCTCCCTATCTCTGTAACCTCCTCCAGCCCCTACAACCCTCCCTATCTCTCTATAACCTCCTCCAGCACCTGCACACGTCCCTATCTCTGTAACCTCCTCCAGCCTCTATACCCCTCCCTATCTCTGTAACCTGCTCCAGTCCCTACAACCCTCCCTTTCACTGTAACCTCCTCCAGCCCCTACACCCCTCCCTATCTCTGTAACCTCCTGCAGCCCCAACACCCCTCTCTATCTCTGTAACCTCCTCCACACCTACAACCCTCCCTATCTCTGTAACCTGCTGCACAGCTACAACCCTCCCTATCTCTGCAACCTCCTCCAGCCTCTACATCCCTCTCTATCTCTGTAACCTCCTCCAGCCTCTACACCCCTCCCTATCTCTGTAACCTGCTCCAGCCCCTACAACCCTCCCTATCTCTGTAACCCCCTCCAGCCCCTACATCCCTCCCTATCTCTGTAACCTCCTCCAGCCTCTACATCCCTCCCTATCTCTGTAACCTCCTCCAGCCTCTACACCCCTCCCTATCTCTGTAACCTGCTCCAGCCCCTACAAACCTCCCTATCTCTGTAACTTCCTCCAGCCCCTACACCCCTCCCTATCCCTTTACCTTCCTCCAGCACCCTACAGCCCTCCCTATCTCTGTAACCCCCACCAGTCACTACACCCCTCCCGATCAATGAACCCCCCTCCAGCCCCTACACCCTCCCTATCTCTGTAACCTCCTCCAGCCCCTACACCCTTCCCTATCTCTGTAACCTCCTCAAGCCCCTCCACCCCTCCCTACCTCTGTAACCACCTCCAGCCCCTACACCCCCATCTCTGTAACCTCCTCCAACCCCCTACAACCCTCCCTAGCTCTATAACCTCCTCCAGCACCTACACCCCTCCCTATCTCTGTAACCTCCTCCAGCCCCTACACCTCTCCCTATCTCTGTAACCCCCTCCAGCCTCTACACCCCTCCCTATCTCTGTAACCCCCTCCAGCCCCTACATCCCTCCCTATCAATGTAACCTCTTCCAGCCCCTACACCCTTCCCTATCTCTGTAACCTCCTCCCGCCACACCTACAACCCTCCCTATCTCTGTAACCTCCTCCAGCCGCTACACCCGTCCCTATCTCTGTAACCTCCTCCAGCCTCCTACACCCCTCCCTATCTCTGTAACGTCCTCCAGCCTCTACATCACTCCCTATCTCTGTAACCTGCTCCAGCCCCTAAAACCCTCCCTATCTCTGTAAGCTCCTCCAGCCCCTACATCCCTCCCTATCTCTCTAAAGCCCTCCAGCCCCTACACCCCTCCCTGTCCCTGTAACTTCCGCCAGCACCCTACGCCCCTCCCTATCTCTGTAACCTTCTCCAGCCCGTACAATCCTCCCTATCTTTGTAACCTCCTCCAGCCCCTACATTCCTCACTTTCTCTGTAAGCTCCCACAGCACCTTACACCCCTCCCTATATATGTAACCTCCTCCAGCCCCTACACCCCTCCCTATCTCTGTAACCTCCTCCAGCCCCCTGCACCCCATCCCTATCTCTGTAACCTCCTCCAGCCCCCTACACCCCTCCCTATCTCTGTAACCTCCTCCAGCCCCTACACCCCCCCATCTCTGTAACCTCCTCGAAACTCTACATCCCTCCCTATCTCTGTGACCACCTCCAGGCCCCTATACCCCTCCCTATCTCTGTAACCTCCTCCAGCCCCTACACCCCTCCCTATCTCTGTAACCTCCTGCAGCCCCTACAACCCTCTCTATCTCTGTAACCTCCTCCACACCTACAACCCTCCGTATCTCTGTAACCTGCTGCACACCTACTACCCTCCCTATCTCTGTAACCTCCTCCAGTCCCCTACATCCCTCCCTATCTCTGTAACCTCCTCCAGCCTCTACACCCTCCCTATCACTGTAACCTGCTCCAGCCCCTACAACCCTCCCTATCTCTGTAACCTCCTCCAGCCCCTACATCCCTCCCTATCTCTCTAACCTCCTCCAGCCCCTACACCCCTCCCTGTCCCTGTAACTTCCACCAGCAGCCTACGCCCCTCCCTATCTCTGTAATCTCCTCCAACGCCCTACACCCCTCCCTATCATTGTAACATCCTCCAGCCCCTGCAATCCTCCCTATGTTGTAACCTCCTCCAGCCCCCTACACCCCTATCTCTGTAACCTCCTCCAGCCGCTACACACCTCCCTATCTCTGTAACCTCCTCCAGCCCCTACAACCTTCCCTATCTCTGTAACCTCCTCCAGCCCCTACAACCCTCCCTATCTCTCTATAACCTCCTCCAGCTCCTGCACACGTCCCTATCTCTGTAACCTCCTCCAGCCTCTATACCCCTCCCGATCAATGTAACCTCCTCTAGCGCCTACACCCTCCCTAACTCTGTAACCTCCTCCAGCCAGTACAGCCCTCCCTTTCTCTGTAACCTCCTCCAGTCCCCTACACCCCTCCCTATCTCTGTAACCTCCTCCAGCCTCTACACCCCACCCTATCTCGGTAACCTGCTCCAGCCCCTACAACCCTCCCTTTCACTGTAACCTCCTCCAGCCTCTACACCCCTCCCTATCTCTGTAACCTCCTGCAGCCCCTACAACCCTCTCTATCTCTGTAACCTCCTCCAGCCCCTACACCCCTCCCTATCTCTGTAACCTCCTCCAGCCGCTACACCCCTCTCTATCTCTGTAACCTCCTCCAGCCCCTACACCCCTCTCTATCTCTGTAACCTCCTCCACACCTACAACCCTCCCTATCTCTGTAACCTGCTGCACACCTACTACCCTCACTATCTCTGTAACCTCCTCCAGTCCCCTACATCCCTCCCTATCTCTGTAATCTCCTCCAGCCTCTACACCCTCCCTATCACTGTAACCTGGTCCAGCCCCTACACCCCTCCCTATCTCTGTAACCTCCTCCAGCCCCTACATCCCTCCCTATCTCTCTAACCTCCTCCAGCCCCTACACCCCTCCCTGTCCCTGTAACTTCCACCAGCAGCCTCCGCCCCTCCCTATCTCTGTAATCTCCTCCAACGCCCTACACCCCTCCCTATCATTGTAACATCCTCCAGCCCCTACAATCCTCCCTATCTTTGTAACCTACTCCAGCCCCCTACACCCCTCCCTATCTCTGTAACCTCCCCCAGCCCCTACACACCTCCCTATCTCTGTAACCTCCTCCAGCCCCTTCAACCCTCCCTATCTCTGTAACCTCCTCCAGCCCCTACAACCCTCCCTATCTCTCTATAACCTCCTCCAGCTCCTGCACACGTCCCTATCTCTGTAACCTCCTCCAGCCTCTATACCCCTCCGTATCTCTGTAACCTGCTCCAGTCCCTACAACCCTCCCTTTCACTGTAACCTCCTCCAGCCCCTACACCCCTCCCTATCTCTGTAACCTCCTGCAGCCCCGACACCCCTCTCTATCTCTGTAACCTCCTCCACACCTACAACCCTCCCTATCTCTGTAACCTGCTGCACAGCTACAACCCTCGCTATCTCTGTAACCTCCTCCAGCCTCTACATCCCTCCCTATCTCTGTAACCTCCTCCAGCCTCTACACCCCTCCCTATCTCTGTAACCCCCTCCAGCCCCTACATCCCTCCCTATCTCTGTAACCTCCTCCAGCCCCTACACCCCTCCCTGTCCCTGTAACTTCCACCAGCACCCTACGCCTCTCCCTGTCTCTGTAATCTCCTCCAATGCCCTACACCCCTCCCTATCACTGTACCTCCTCCAGCCTCTACATCCCTCCCTATCTCTGTAACCTCCTCCAGCCTCTACACCCCTCCCTATCTCTGTAACCTGCTCCAGCCCCTACAAACCTCCCTATCTCTGTAACTTCCTCCAGCCCCTACACCCCTCCCTATCCCTTTACCTTCCTCCAGCACCCTACAGCCCTCCCTATCTCTGTAACCCCCACCAGCCACTACACCCGTCCCGATCAATGAACCCCCCTCCAGCCCCTACACCCTCCCTATCTCTGTAACCTCCTCCAGCCCCTACAACCCTCCCTTTCACTGTAAGCTCCTCCAGCCCCTACACCCCTCCCTACCACTGTAACTACCTCCAGCCCCTACACCCCCATCTCTGTAACCTCCTCCAACCCCCTACAACCCTCCCTAGCTCTGTAACCTCCTCCAGCACCTACACCCCTCCCTATCTCTGTAACCTCCTCCAGCCCCTACACTGCTCCCTATCTCTGTAACCTCCTCCAGGTCCCTAAACCCCTCCCTATCTCTGTAACTTCCTCCAGCCCCTGCATTCGTCCCTATCTCTGTAACCTCCTCCAGCCCCCTACACCTCTCCCTATCTCTGTAACCTCCTCCAGCCCCTACACCTCTCCCTATCTCTGTAACCCCCTCCAGCCCCTACATCCCTCCCTATCAATGTAACCTCTTCCAGCCCCTACACCCTTCCCTATCTCTGTAACCTCCTCCAGCCCCTACACCCCTCCCTTTTTCTGTAACCTCCTCCAGCCCCCTACTCCCCTCCCTATCCCTGTAATCTCCTCCAACCCCCTACACCCCTCCCTATCTGTGTAACCTCCTGCAGCCCCTACACCCCTCCCTATCTCTGTAACCTCCGCCACACCTACAACCCTCCCTATCTCTGTAACCTCCTCCAGCCCCTACACCCATCCCTATCTCTGTAACCTCCTCCAGCCTCCTACACCCTCCCTATCTCTGTAACCTCATCCAGCCTCCTACACCCCTCCCTATCTCTGTAACGTCCTCCAGCCTCTACATCACTCCCTATCTCTGTAACCTCCTCCAGCCTCCTACACCCCTCCCTATCTCTGTAACGTCCTCCAGCCTCTACATCACTCCCTATCTCTGTAACCTCCTCCAGCCTCTACACCCCTTCCTATCTCTGTAACCTCCTCCAGTCCCTACACCCCTCCCTATCACTGTAACCTGCTCCAGCCCCTAAAACCCTCCCTATCTCTGTAAGCTCCTCCAGCCCCTACATCCCTCCCTATCTCTCTAAAGCCCTCCAGCCCCTACACCCCTCCCTGTCCCTGTAACTTCCGCCAGCACCCTACGCCCCTCCCTATCTCTGTAATCTCCTCCAACGCCCTACCCCCCTCCCTATCACTGTAACCTCCTCCAGCCCGTACAATCCTCCCTATCTTTGTAACCTCCTCCAGCCCCTACATTCCTCACTTTCTCTGTAAGCTCCCACAGCACCTTACACCCCTCCCTATATATGTAACCTCCTCCAGCCCCTACACCCCTCCCTATCTCTGTAACCTCATCCAGCCCCTACACCCCCCCATCTCTATAACCTCCTCGAAACTCTACATCCCTCCCTATCTCTGTGACCACCTCCAGGCCCCTATACCCCTCCCTATCTCTGTAACCTCCTCCAGCCCCTACACCCCTCCCTATCTCTGTAACCTCCTGCAGCCCCTACAACCCTCTCTATCTCTGTAACCTCCTCCACACCTACAACCCTCCCTATCTCTGTAACCTGCTGCACACCTACTACCCTCCCTATCTCTGTGACCTCCTCCAGCCTCTACACCCTCCCTATCACTGTAACCTGCTCCAGCCCCTACAACCATCCCTATCTCTGTAACCTCCTCCAGCCCCTACATCCCTCCCTATCTCTCTAACCTCCTCCAGCCCCTACATCCCTCCCTGTCCCTGTAACTTCCACCAGCAGCCTACGCCCCTCCCTATCTCTGTGACCTCCTCCAGCCTCTACACCCTCCCTATCACTGTAACCTGCTCCAGCCCCTACAACCCTCCCTATCTCTGTAACCTCCTCCAGCCCCTACAACCCTCCCTATCTCTGTAACCTCCTCCAGCCCCTACAACCCTCCCTATCTCTCTATAACCTCCTCCAGCACCTGCACACGTCCCTATCTCTGTAACCTCCTCCAGCCTCTATACCCCTCCCTATCTCTGTAACCTGCTCCAGTCCCTACAACCCTCCCTTTCACTGTAACCTCCTCCAGCCCCTACACCCCTCCCTATCTCTGTAACCTCCTGCAGCCCCGACACCCCTCTCTATCTCTGTAACCTCCTCCACACCTACAACCCTTCCTATCTCTGTAACCTGCTGCACAGCTAAAACCCTCCCTATCTCTGTAACCTCCTCCAGCCTCTACATCCCTCCCTATCTCTGTAACCTCCTCCAGCCTCTACACCCCTCCCTATCTCTGTAACCTGCTCCAGCCCCTACAACCCTCCCTATCTCTGTAACCCCCTCCAGCCCCTACATCCCTCCCTATCTCTGTAACCTCCTCCAGCCCCTACACCCCTCCCTGTCCCTGTAACTTCCACCAGCACCCTACGCCTCTCCCTGTCTCTGTAATCTCCTCCAATGCCCTACACCCCTCCCTATCACTGTAACCTCCTCCAGCCTCTACATCCCTCCCTATCTCTGTAACCTCCTCCAGCCTCTACACCCCTCCCTATCTCTGTAACCTGCTCCAGCCCCTACAAACCTCCCTATCTCTGTAACTTCCTCCAGCCCCTACACCCCTCCCTATCCCTTTACCTTCCTCCAGCACCCTACAGCCCTCCCTATCTCTGTAACCCCCACCAGTCACTACACCCCTCCCGATCAATGAACCCACCTCCAGCCCCTACACCCTCCCTATCTCTGTAACCTCCTCCAGCCCCTACAACCCTCCCTTTCACTGTAAGCTCCTCCAGCCCCTACACCCCTCCCTACCACTGTAACCACCTCCAGCCCCTACACCCCCATCTCTGTAACCACCTCCAACCCCCTACAACCCACCCTAGCTCTGTAACCTCCTCCAGCACCTACACCCCTCCCTATCTCTGTAACTTCCTCCAGCCCCTACACTGCTCCCTATCTGTGTAACCTCCTCCAGGTCCCTAAACCCCTCCCTATCTCTGTAACCTCCTCCAGGTCCCTAAACCCCTCCCTATCTCTGTAACTTCCTCCAGCCCCTGCATTCGTCCCTATCTCTGTAACCTCCTCCAGCCCCCTACACCCCTCCCTATCTCTGTAACCTCCTCCAGCCCCTACACCTCTCCCTATCTCTGTAACCCCCTCCAGCCCCTACATCCCTCCCTATCAATGTAACCTCTTCCAGCCCCTACACCCTTCCCTATCTCTGTAACCTCCTCCAGCCCCTACACCCCTCCCTTTTTCTGTAACCTCCTCCAGCCCCCTACTCCCCTCCCTATCCCTGTAATCTCCTCCAACTCCCTACACCCCTCCCTATCTGTGTAACCTCCTGCAGCCCCTACACCCCTCCCTATCTCTGTAACCTCCGCCACACCTACAACCCTCCCTATCTCTGTAACCTCCTCCAGCCCCTACACCCGTCCCTATCTCTGTAACCTCCTCCAGCCTCCTACACCCTCCCTATCTCTGTAACCTCATCCAGCCTCCTACACCCCTCCCTATCTCTGTAACGTCCTCCAGCCTCTACATCACTCCCTATCTCTGTAACCTCCTCCAGCCTCCTACACCCCTCCCTATCTCTGTAACGTCCTCCAGCCTCTACATCACTCCCTATCTCTGTAACCTCCTCCAGCCTCTACACCCCTCCCTATCACTGTAACCTGCTCCAGCCCCTAAAACCCTCCCTATCTCTGTAAGCTCCTCCAGCCCCTACATCCCTCCCTATCTCTCTAAAGCCCTCCAGCCCCTACACCCCTCCCTGTCCCTGTAACTTCCGCCAGCACCCTACGCCCCTCCCTATCTCTGTAATCTCCTCCAACGCCCTACCCCCCTCCCTATCACTGTAACCTCCTCCAGCCCGTACAATCCTCCCTATCTTTGTAACCTCCTCCAGCCCCTACATTCCTCACTTTCTCTGTAAGCTCCCACAGCACCTTACACCCCTCCCTATATATGTAACCTCCTCCAGCTCCTACACCCCTCCCTATCTCTGTAACCTCATCCAGCCCCTACACCCCCCCATCTCTGTAACCTCCTCGAAACTCTACATCCCTCCCTATCTCTGTGACCACCTCCAGGCCCCTATACCCCTCCCTATCTCTGTAACCTCCTCCAGCCCCTACACCCCTCCCTATCTCTGTAACCTCCTGCAGCCCCTACAACCCTCTCTATCTCTGTAACCTCCTCCACACCTACAACCCTCCCTATCTCTGTAACCTGCTGCACACCTACTACCCTCCCTATCTCTGTGACCTCCTCCAGCCTCTACACCCTCCCTATCACTGTAACCTGCTCCAACCCCTACAACCCTCCCTATCTCTGTAACCTCCTCCAGCCCCTACATCCCTCCCTATCTCTCTAACCTCCTCCAGCCCCTACATCCCTCCCTGTCCCTGTAACTTCCACCAGCAGCCTACGCCCCTCCCTATCTCTGTAACCTCCTCCAGCCCCTACACCCCTCCCTTTTTCTGTAACCTCCTCCAGCCCCCTACTCCCCTCCCTATCCCTGTAATCTCCTCCAACCCCCTACACCCCTCCCTATCTGTGTAACCTCCTGCAGCCCCTACACCCCTCCCTATCTCTGTAACCTCCGCCACACCTACAACCCTCCCTATCTCTGTAACCTCCTCCAGCCTCCTACACCCTCCCTATCTCTGTAACCTCATCCAGCCTCCTACACCCCTCCCTATCTCTGTAACGTCCTCCAGCCTCTACATCACTCCCTATCTCTGTAACCTCCTCCAGCCTCCTACACCCCTCCCTATCTCTGTAACGTCCTCCAGCCTCTACATCACTCCCTATCTCTGTAACCTCCTCCAGCCTCTACACCCCTCCCTATCACTGTAACCTGCTCCAGCCCCTAAAACCCTCCCTATCTCTGTAAGCTCCTCCAGCCCCTACATCCCTCCCTATCTCTCTAAAGCCCTCCAGCCCCTACACCCCTCCCTGTCCCTGTAACTTCCGCCAGCACCCTACGCCCCTCCCTATCTCTGTAATCTCCTCCAACGCCCTACCCCCCTCCCTATCACTGTAACCTCCTCCAGCCCGTACAATCCTCCCTATCTTTGTAACCTCCTCCAGCCCCTACATTCCTCACTTTCTCTGTAAGCTCCCACAGCACCTTACACCCCTCCCTATATATGTAACCTCCTCCAGCTCCTACACCCCTCCCTATCTCTGTAACCTCATCCAGCCCCTACACCCCCCCATCTCTGTAACCTCCTCGTAACTCTACATCCCTCCCTATCTCTGTGACCACCTCCAGGCCCCTATACCCCTCCCTATCTCTGTAACCTCCTCCAGCCCCTACACCCCTCCCTATCTCTGTAACCTCCTGCAGCCCCTACAACCCTCTCTATCTCTGTAACCTCCTCCACACCTACAACCCTCCCTATCTCTGTAACCTGCTGCACACCTACTACCCTCCCTATCTCTGTGACCTCCTCCAGCCTCTACACCCTCCCTATCACTGTAACCTGCTCCAGCCCCTACAACCCTCCCTATCTCTGTAACCTCCTCCAGCCCCTACATCCCTCCCTATCTCTCTAACCTCCTCCAGCCCCTACATCCCTCCCTGTCCCTGTAACTTCCACCAGCAGCCTACGCCCCTCCCTATCTCTGTGACCTCCTCCAGCCTCTACACCCTCCCTATCACTGTAACCTGCTCCAGCCCCTACAACCCTCCCTATCTCTGTAACCTCCTCCAGCCCCTACAACCCTCCCTATCTCTGTAACCTCCTCCAGCCCCTACAACCCTCCCTATCTCTCTATAACCTCCTCCAGCACCTGCACACGTCCCTATCTCTGTAACCTCCTCCAGCCTCTATACCCCTCCCTATCTCTGTAACCTGCTCCAGTCCCTACAACCCTCCCTTTCACTGTAACCTCCTCCAGCCCCTACACCCCTCCCTATCTCTGTAACCTCCTGCAGCCCCGACACCCCTCTCTATCTCTGTAACCTCCTCCACACCTACAACCCTCCCTATCTCTGTAACCTGCTGCACAGCTACAACCCTCCCTATCTCTGTAACCTGCTCCAGCCTCTACATCCCTCCCTATCTCTGTAACCTCCTCCAGCCTCTACACCCCTCCCTATCTCTGTAACCTGCTCCAGCCCCTACAACCCTCCCTATCTCTGTAACCCCCTCCAGCCCCTACATCCCTCCCTATCTCTGTAACCTCCTCCAGCCCCTACATCCCTCCCTGTCCCTGTAACTTCCACCAGCACCCTACGCCTCTCCCTGTCTCTGTAATCTCCTCCAATGCCCTACACCCCTCCCTATCACTGTAACCTCCTCCAGCCTCTACATCCCTCCCTATCTCTGTAACCTCCTCCAGCCTCTACACCCCTCCCTATCTCTGTAACCTGCTCCAGCCCCTACAAACCTCCCTATCTCTGTAACTTCCTCCAGCCCCTACACCCCTCCCTATCCCTTTACCTTCCTCCAGCACCCTACAGCCCTCCCTATCTCTGTAACCCCCACCAGTCACTACACCCCTCCCGATCAATGAACCCCCCTCCAGCCCCTACACCCTCCCTATCTCTGTAACCTCCTCCAGCCCCTACACCCCTCCCTATCTCTGTAACCTCCTCCAGCCCCTCCACCCCTCCCTACCTCTGTAACCACCTCCAGCCCCTACACCCCCATCTCTGTAACCTCCTCCAACCCCCTACAACCCTCCCTAGCTCTGTAACCTCCTCCAGCACCTACACCCCTCCCTATCTCTGTAACCTCCTCCAGCCCCTACACCTCTCCCTATCTCTGTAACCCCCTCCAGCCTCTACACCCCTCCCTATCTCTGTAACCCCCTCCAGCCCCTACATCCCTCCCTATCAATGTAACCTCTTCCAGCCCCTACACCCTTCCCTATCTCTGTAACCTCCTCCCGCCACACCTACAACCCTCCCTATCTCTGTAACCTCCTCCAGCCGCTACACCCGTCCCTATCTCTGTAACCTCCTCCAGCCTCCTACACCCCTCCCTATCTCTGTAACGTCCTCCAGCCTCTACATCACTCCCTATCTCTGTAACCTGCTCCAGCCCCTAAAACCCTCCCTATCTCTGTAAGCTCCTCCAGCCCCTACATCCCTCCCTATCTCTCTAAAGCCCTCCAGCCCCTACACCCCTCCCTGTCCCTGTAACTTCCACCAGCAGCCTACGCCCCTCCCTATCTCTGTAATCTCCTCCAACGCCCTACACCCCTCCCTATCATTGTAACATCCTCCAGCCCCTGCAATCCTCCCTATGTTGTAACCTCCTCCAGCCCCCTACACCCCTCCCTATCTCTGTAACCTCCTCCAGCCGCTACACACCTCCCTATCTCTGTAACCTCCTCCAGCCCCTACAACCTTCCCTATCTCTGTAACCTCCTCCAGCCCCTACAACCCTCCCTATCTCTCTATAACCTCCTCCAGCTCCTGCACACGTCCCTATCTCTGTAACCTCCTCCAGCCTCTATACCCCTCCCGATCAATGTAACCTCCTCTAGCGCCTACACCCTCCCTAACTCTGTAACCTCCTCCAGCCAGTACAGCCCTCCCTTTCTCTGTAACCTCCTCCAGTCCCCTACACCCCTCCCTATCTCTGTAACCTCCTCCAGCCTCTACACCCCACCCTATCTCGGTAACCTGCTCCAGCCACTACAACCCTCCCTTTCACTGTAACCTCCTCCAGCCTCTACACCCCTCCCTATCTCTGTAACCTCCTGCAGCCCCTACAACCCTCTCTATCTCTGTAACCTCCTCCAGCCCCTACACCCCTCCCTATCTCTGTAACCTCCTCCAGCCGCTACACCCCTCTCTATCTCTGTAACCTCCTCCAGCCCCTACACCCCTCTCTATCTCTGTAACCTCCTCCACACCTACAACCCTCCCTATCTCTGTAACCTGCTGCACACCTACTACCCACCCTATCTCTGTAACCTCCTCCAGTCCCCTACATCCCTCCCTATCTCTGTAACCTCCTCCAGCCTCTACACCCTCCCTATCACTGTAACCTGCTCCAGCCCCTACACCCCTCCCTATCTCTGTAACCTCCTCCAGCCCCTACATCCCTCCCTATCTCTCTAACCTCCTCCAGCCCCTACACCCCTCCCTGTCCCTGTAACTTCCACCAGCAGCCTCCGCCCCTCCCTATCTCTGTAATCTCCTCCAACGCCCTACACCCCTCCCTATCACTGTAACCTCCTCCAGCCCCTACAATCCTCCCTATCTTTGTAACCTCCTCCAGCCCCCTACACCCCTACCTATCTCTGTAACCTCCTCCAGCCTCTACAACCCTCCCTATCTCTGTAACCTCCTCCAGCCCCTACAACCCTCCCTATCTCTGTAACCTCCTCCAGGCCCCTACACCCCTCCCTATCTCTGTAACCTCCTCCAGCCCCTACACCCCTCCCTATCTCTGTAACCTCCCTGTAATACTCTTCTCGATCTTCCTTGCTGCAATGCTCCATCTTACCCTCACTGGAGTGGAATAAGTGGGAACTAGTTCACCCAGGGCTGCTTGTAGGCCGTCTCCCAGGCAGTTTGGCACTTTGTAAAGTGTACGCCCTGTTGCAGGTTAAGGTACGCAGCAGCCAATTTGCGCACAGCAAGATCTCACAAGGAGCCAACGTGACCCTATGATCTCCTTCCTTTGCTTCTGCTGGTTGAGGAATTAATATTAGCCGTAGGAGACAGGCGAGACATCCCTCACCCACCCACTCGGCACCCACCCACCCGGCAACCAGCACCACCCACCACCGCCCCCCCCACAACCTGCAACCCGTGGCTCTCCTTCAATATAGTGGCTGCGGGACTTCTCACATCCACCTGAGAGGGCAGAAGGTGATCAACATTTCACCCGAAAGACAGCACCTCCGACAGTGCGGCTCTCCCTCAGCACTGACCCTCCGACAGTGCGGCTCTCCCTCAGTACTGACCCTCCGACAGTGCGGCTCTCCCTCAGCACTGACCCTCTGACAGTGCGGCTCTCCCTCAGTACTGATCCTCCAACAGTGCGGCTCTCCCTCAGCACTGAACCTCCGACAGTGCGGCACTCCCTCAGCACTGACCCTCCGACAGTGCGGCTCTCCCGCAGCAATGACCTTCCGACAGTGCGGCTCTCCCTCAGTACTGACCCTCCGACAGTGCGGCACTCCCTCAGCACTGACCCTCCGACAGTGCGACACTCCCTCAGTAATGACCCTCCGACAGTGCGGCTCTTCCTCAGCAATGACCTTCCGACAGTGCGGCTCTCCCTCAGTACTGACCCTCCAACAATGCGGCTCTCCCTCAGCACTGACCCTCTGACAGTGCGGCTCTCCCTCAGCACTGACCCTCTGACAGTGCGGCGCTCCCTCGGCACATGACCCTCCTCCTCTCTAAATGCAGGATACTTCACAGCAGGGGGAGGGGCGGGGCCTCTGCAGACGCTGAGGAGGGGGGGGCGATCGGGCATATGGCGAAAATGGCCTCGTCTGAACCTCGGTCTCCTTTCCGCAGGCACTTTCGGGATGGACCGTCTCCCGCTGGGGATCTCGCAGCAGGAGCCCCCCCCCCCCACCGCCGAGTCCCACAACCCGTAACTGGGCTGGCCCTCTGAAGGGTCACTCGTCCACTCCCACCCCCACCCCCACCCCCCACCCCTACTGCCTTCTCTCCCTAAACCCCGCACGTTCCGTTCCCCCCCCCCTTGTTCCGATTTAACAATCCGACCCCCTCTTGATTGGCCCCCACTCCCCCTTCCGATTGAACCTGCCTCTCCCCCCTGCCACCCGCACCCCCCTCCAACACCACACACACACACACACAACACTGTCCCCACAATCCTTGACGTCACCGGGTTTTTAGAAACCTGTCAATCTCGGCTTTAAACTCAGTGACCGAGTTCCCACCTCCGTCTTGGGTTGAGAATTCCAAAGGTTCACAACCCTCGGGAGTAAATAACATTTCTCCTCATCTCGGTCCTAAGTGTCCCCCCCCCCCCCCACCCCCCCCCCCCCCCCCCGCCACCTCTCCCCCACCTCTTATTTTGAAATCGTGTCCCCTGGGTTCTAGGCTCCCCAGCCAAGGGCGAACGTCCGACATGCACCTGCCCTGTCTGCCCCTTTACGCATCCCGCAGCTTTCAGTGTGACCACATGTCGCTCTTCGAAACTCTGGGGAGGACGCGGGCCCAGTCCCCCCCAGCCCCCCGGCAAACGCCCTCCGCAGCACAGGAACAAGTCCGGTGAAGCTTCCCAGCGCTCGCTCTGTGGCGATAACACCCTTCCTGAGGGGAAGGGGCCCAAAAACTGCACACAGTTGCTCCGGGCGCGCCCTGACCAAGGGTTACAGACAACTGAAGCAAGGCCTCGCCGGTCCTGTACCCGAACCCTCTCACGACGGAAGCCAACACAGCCTTCGCCTCCCCAGCTGCCTCCTCCTGCATCACCTGCGTTAGCCTTTCAGTGACTGATCGACGAGGACACCCAGCTCCCTCTGTGCACCAACGCTTTCCGATCCCTCACCAGTTAAGAAACCCTCTGCGCTCCTGTCCCAACGGCCAAAGCGGACCAGCCTCACGTTTAATCCGACATTATATCCCATCTGCCGTGTTCTCGCCCCCTTCACTGAGTCACAGAAATCACACGTTGTAGAAGAGGCCCTTCGGCCCATCGAGTCTGTGCACCCGACACCGTGAGAAACCCCTGACCTACCTCCCTAACCCCCATTGACCAGCACTTGGCCCCCACAGCCTTGAATGTTAGGAGGTGCCGAGCGCTCATCCAGGTACTTTTTAAAGGGTGTGAGGCTAACCCACCTCCACCACCCTCCCAGGCAGCGCATTCCACACCCTCACCACCCTCTGGGTAAAAACGTTTCTCCTCACATCCCCCCACTAAACCTCCTGCCTCTCGTCTTGAACTGACGTCCCCCTCGTGGACTGACCCTTCAACTAAGGGGAGCAGCTGCTCCCTATCCACCCTGTCCGTGCCCCTCATCATCTTGTCCACCTCGATCAGGTCGCCCCTCAGTCTTCTCTGCTCCAACGCAAACAACCCAAGTCTATCCAAACAGCTCTTCATCACGTAAATGTTTCATCCCCCAGGCAACATCCTGGTGAATCTCCTCTGCACCCCCTCCAGTGCCATCACATCCTTCCTATAATGTGGCGACCAGAACTGCACCCAGTACTCCAGCTGTGGCCTCACCAAGGGTCTACACAACTCCCAACATCACCTCCCTACTTGTGTAATCTGTGCCTTGATTGATAAAGGCAAGTGTCCCCTGTGCCTTTTTCACCACCCCACTAACATGCCCCTCCGCCTTCAGAGATCTATGGACACACACACGCCAAGGTCCCTTTGTTCCTCAGAACTTCCTAGTGCCATGCCGTTCATTGAATACTTCCTTGTCAAATTACTCCTTCCAAAGTGTATCACTTCATACTTTTCAGGGTTAAATTCCATCTGCTACTTATGTGCCCATTTGACCATCCCGTCTATATCTTCCTGTAGCCCAAGGCACTCAACCTCACTGTTAACCACCCGGCCAATCTTTGTGTCATCTGCAGACTTACTAATCCTACCCCCCACAGAGTCATCTATGTCGTTTATATAAATGACGAATAATAGGGGACCCAGCACAGATCCCTATGGTGCATCATTGGACACTGGCTTCCAGTCACTAAAGCATCCTTCTGTCATCACCCTCTGTCTCCTACAGCTAAGACAATTTTGAATCCAACTTATCAAATTACCCTGTATCCCAAGTGCACTTGCCCTCTTTATAAGTCTCCCATGTGGGACCTTGTCAAAGGCTTTGCTGAAATCCATATAAACTACATCAACTACACTACCCTCATCTACACACCTGGTCACCTCCTCAAAACATTCAATCCAATTTGTTAGGCATGACCTCCCTCTGACAAAGCCATGCTGACTATCCCTGATCAGACCTTTGCCTCTCCGAGTGGAGATAGATACTCTCCTTCAGAACTTACTCCAATAGTTTCCCTAACACTGACGTGAGACTTACTGGCCTGTAGTCCCCTGGCTTATCTCTACAACCCTTCTTAAACAGCGGAACCGCATTAGCTGTTCTCCAGTCCTCTGGCACCTCCCCATGGCCAGAGAGGAATTAAAAATTCAGGTCAGAGCCCCTGCGATCTCCTCCCTTGCCTCTCTCAGCAGTCTGGGACACAAATCACCCGGACCTGGAGATCTGTCCACTTTTAATGCCAATGCCTCCAATACTTTGTCACTCCCTATATCAATTAGCTTAAGAACCTCGCAGTCTCTCTCCCCGAGCAACTGAAGCAAGGCTTCGCTACTCCTGTACTCAAACCCTCTCACGACGGAAGCCAACACACCATTCGCCTCCCCAGTTGCCTCCTCCTGCATCAACTGTGTTAGCCTTTCAGTGACCGATTGACGAGGACACCCAGGTCCCTGTTTACACCGACACTTTCTAATCCCTCACCGTCCCTGCGCACCTGACCCTCCGGCCAAAGCGGACCGGCCTCACGTTTATTCCGACATTATGTCCCGTCTGCCATGTGCTCTTCACTTCGCTGAGTCAGCCCAAACTTCCTCACAAGGGAGCTGTATGTGTCAAGGCGGACCCCGGCGGCTCTCGGGAGCAGAGTCTCCGCGTTGCGCCGATGGTAGCTCCGTCCACACTCCCCCAGCGTTACCTCCAGTCACGTCCGGGACTGAGACCGTCTTGACATCGGCCTGACGGAGGTCTCTGTCTGTGTGTGTGTGTGTGTGTGTGTGTGTGTGTGTCTGTGTGTCTGTATGTGTGTGTGTGTGTCTGTGTGTCTGTATGTGTGTGTGTGTGTCTGTGTGTCTGTATGTGTGTGTGTGTGTCTGTGTGTCTGTATGTGTGTGTGTGTCTGTGTGTCTGTGTGTCTGTATGTGTGTGTGTGTGTCTGTGTGTCTGTGTGTCTGTGTGTCTGTATGTGTGTGTGTGTGTCTGTGTGTCTGTGTGTCTGTGTGTCTGTATGTGTGTGTGTGTGTGTGTGTGTGTGTCTGTGTGTCTGTGTGTGTGTGTGTGTGTGTGTGTGTCTGTGTGTGTGTGTGTGTGTCTGTGTGTGTGTGTGTGTGTGTGTCTGTGTGTGTGTGTGTGTGTGTGTCTGAGTGTCTGTGTGTCTGTGTGTCTGTGTGTTTGTGTGTGTGTGTGTGTGTGTGTGTGTGTGTGTCTGTGTGTGTGTGCGTGTGTCTGTGTGTGTGTGCGTGTGCGTGTGCGCGTGCGTGTATGTGTGCCGGGGGGTTGGGGGGGGCGTCCAAACCCCAGGCAGGCCGGGCTGCATTTCAAATCTTCTGGATCAATAAACCAGCTTTGTTTCCTACACACCGTGGCCTGGGCCCTTGTTTGTGAGAGAAGCGGACAGCGGAGTCACCACTTATTACTGATATTTCCCGTCCTGTTAGTATCTGTGCCCCGGGGCAGCGGTTGGTGGTGGGGGGGGGGGGGGGTGGGAGGTGGGTGGTGCAGATCGTGGGGCCCCCCAGGTTCATGCGTTCGGGGTGCTTTATGTGTGAAGTTTGTTTCTTACCTCCCTCAACACAGTCCCCATCAAACACTCCCAGGACAGGTACAGCACGGGGTTAGATACAGAGTAAAGCTCCCTCTACACTGTCCCCATCAAACACCCCCAGGACAGATACAGCACGGGGTTAGATACAGAGTAAAGCTCCCTCTACACTGTCCCCATCAAACACTCCCAGGACAGGTACAGCACGGGGTTAAATACAGAGTAAATAACCCTCTACACTGTCCCCATCAAACACTCCCAGGACAGGTACAGCACGGGGTTAGATACAGAGTAAAGCTCCCTCTACACTGTCCCCATCAAACACTCCCAGGACAGGTACAGCACGGGGTTAGATACAGAGTAAAGCTCCCTCAACACAGTCCCCATCAAACACTCCCAGGACAGGTACAGCACAGGGTTAGATACAGAGTAAAACTCCCTCTACACTGACCCCATCAAACACACCCAGGACAGGTACAGCATGGGGTTAGATACAGAGTAAAACTCCCTCTACACCGTCCCCATGAAACACTCCCAGGACAGGTACAGCATGGGGTTAGATACAGAGTAAAGCTCCCTCTACACCATCCCCATCAAACACTCCCAGGACAGGTACAGCACGGGGTTAGATACAGAGTAAAGCTCCTTATATGCTGTTCCCATCAAACACTCCCAGGACTGGTACAGCACGGGGTTAGATACAGAGTAAAGTTCCCTCTACACTGTCCCCAACAAACACTCCCAGGACAGGTACAGCCCAGGGTTAGATACAAAGTAAAGCTCCCTCTACACTGTCTCCATCAAAAACTCCCAGGGCAGGTACAGCACAGGATTAGATACAGAGTAAATCTCCCTCTACACTGTCCCCATCAAACACTCCCAGGACAGGTACAGCCCGGGGTTAGATACAGAGTAAAGCTCCCTCTACACTGTGCCCATCAAACACTCCCAGGACAGGGACAGCATGGGGTTAGATACAGAGTAAAGCTCCCTCTACACTGTCCCCATCAAACACTCCCAGGACAGGTACAGCACGGGGTTAGATACAGAGTAAAGCTCCCTCTACACTGTCCCCGTCAAACACTCCCAGGACTGGTACAGCACGGGGTTAGATACAGAGTAAATAACCCTCTACACTGTCCCCATCAAACACTCCCAGGACAGGTACAGCACGGGGTTAGATACAGAGTAAAGCTCCCTCTACACTGTCCCCGTCAAACACTCCCAGGACTGGTACAGCACGGGGTTAGATACAGAGTAAAGCTCCCTCTACACTGTCCCCATCAAACACTCCCAGGATAGGTACAGCAAGGGGTTAGATACAGAGTAAAGCTCCCTCTACACCGTCCCTATCAAACATTCCCAGGACAGGTACAGCACGGGGTTAGATACAGAGTAAAGCTCCCTCTACACTGTCCCCATCAAACACACCCAGGACAGGTACAGCACGGGATTAGATACAGGGTAAAGCTCCCTCTACACTGTCCCCGTCAAACACTCCCAGGACAGGTACAGCACGGGGTTAGATATAGAATAAAGCTCCCTCTACACTGTCCCCATCAAACACTCCCAGGACAGGTACAGCACGGGGTTAGATACAGAGTAAAGCTCCCTCAACACAGTCCCCATCGAACACTCCCAGGACAGGTACAACATGGGGTTAGATACAGAGTAAAGTTCCCTCTACACTGTCCCCATCAAACACTCCCAGGACAGGTACAGCACGGGGTTAGATACAGAGTAAAGCTCCCTCTACACTGTCCCCATCAAACACTCCCAGGACAGGTACAGCACGGGGTTAGATACAGAGTAAATCTCCCTCTACACTGTCCCCATCAAACACTCCCAGGACAGGTACAGCACGGGGTTAGATACAGAGGAAAGCTCCCTCTACACTGTCCCCATCAAACACTCCCAGGACAGGTACAGCACGGGGTTAGATATAGAATAAAGCTCCCTCTACACTGTCCCCATCAAACACTCCCAGGACAGGTACAGCACGGGGTTAGATACAGAGTAAAGCTCCCTCAACACAGTCCCCATCGAACACTCCCAGGACAGGTACAACATGGGGTTAGATACAGAGTAAAGTTCCCTCTACACTGTCCCCATCAAACACTCCCAGGACAGGTACAGCACGGGGTTAGATACAGAGTAAAGCTCCCTCTACACTGTCCCCATCAAACACTCCCAGGACAGGTACAGCACGGGGTTAGGTACAGAGTAAGGCATATTAACACATATATAATGTGTGTGAGGACCACCTCAGTTGGGTGCAAGTTGAGTCCCCTCATTTAGCAGTCCAGTTCTGTCTGTCAATGTGTGTAGTTGTGACGTTAGTGAGGATGTGCGTTGCCAGCACTGTAGCACTCCCAGCCCGTACGTTTTCAAGAGGAACATAGAAACTAGGAGCAGGAGTAGGCCATTCAGCCCTTCGAGCCTGCTCTGCCATTTGAAGTGATCATGGCTGATCCTCTATCCCAGCGCCATACTCCCGGCTTCTCCCCACATCACCCTTGATGTTAAGTCTTAAGTTTATTGACCCCAGTAGCCCAAGTGTCAGGCGATGACCATCTCCAACAAGAGAGAATCCAACCATCACCCCCCCCCTACCCCACCCTTGATGTTCAATGGCATACCATCACTGAATCCTCCCACTATCAACATCCTGGGGGCTTTACCATTACCCAGAAACTGAAGTGGGGACCCGGCCATCCCCAATTATTGACATTAAAGCTCCGTCTACAACCCTGGTTACTCAATTTGCCAGGGCGCTGGTCCCAGCACGGTTCAAGTGAAGTCTTCCCCAGCCGAACAGCTGCACCACCCCTCCCCCCCCCCCCCCCCCGAGTGGGCGACCCGGCAGCGGAGACCCGCTTATCCCACGTCGTTCTTGGAGAGCCACGCATTCGCGCTCTTCGATTTGATGGACCTCAGGCCAATTTTTTCACGTCTCGAAAACAGAAATCCCAAGGTAACCCCCCCCCCCGACCTTTGCAAACTCCTCGACCACCCTAACCAGACTGTCCCGTGCTACGACCAGCACCATTTTTTCCACTCCCCCAACTTGAAATGGGGCCCTGTGCCACGGCGTATGTGTTCTTATATAGACCGTTTCCTTACCTTCCCAGCAACCTTTGCTCCCGTTCAAACACGGATTCTGGAACGATCCCGGCAGGTTAGAAATAATGCACCTATCAAACAAAGGAGCAAGTCAGGAAGCAGGAAACTGAAGACCCATTTAGCCTAACGCTGGGTGGCGGGGGGGGGCGGCGGTGGTGTGGGGGGTGGGGTGGGGTGGGGGGGGGGGGGTTGGGGTGGGTGTGGGTGGACAATGCTGGAAACCGTCAGGAAGGAAGTGATCGGAGGACACGCACACGGAAAATCTCAAAACAGTCGAGCAACGCGGTTTTGGGAAAGGGAAATTGTGATGATACGATGGCACAGGGAACAAGGCACGAGTCAGGAGTCGGGGATGGGACACTCCCCCCCACTTTGCCTGGATGAGCTGCAGCTCCCACAACCCTCGAGAAGCTCGACACCGTCCAGGACAAAGCAGCCAGCACCCCCCCCCCCCCCCCGCCCCAGCTCGATCGGCCCCCCCCATCCACAAACATTCACTCCCTCCCACCCACCGACGCACAGTAGCAGCAGCGTGTGTACCATCTACAAGATGCACTGCAGCGACTCGCCAAGGCTCCTTCGACAGCGCCGCCCAAACCCACGGCCGCTACCGTCTAGAAGGACAAGGGCAACAGACACATGGGGAACACCCACCACCTGGAAGTTCCCCCTCCGAGCCCCTCATCATCCCGACTTGGAAATATATCGGCCGTTCCTTCACTGTCGCTGGGTCCAAATCCTGGAACTCCCTCCCTAACAGCACCGTGGGTGTACCTACACCACACAGGGAACAAAATCCTGGAACTCTCACCCTAACAGTGCTGTGGGTGTACCTACAACACAGGGACAAAATCTTGGAACTCCCTCCCTAACAGCGCTGTGGGTGTACCTACACCAAAGGGACAAAATCCTGGAACTCCCTCCCTAACAGCGCCGTGGGTGTACCTACACCACAGGGGACAAAATCCTGGAACTGCCTCCCTAACAGCACCGTGGGTGTACCTACACCACAGGGGACGAAATCCTGGAACTGCCTCCCTAACAGCACCGTGGGTGTACCTACACCACAGGGGACGAAATCCTGGAACTCCCTCCCTAACAGCGCCGTGGGTGTACCTACACCACAGGGAACAAAAACCTGGACATCCCTCCCTAACAGCGCAGTGGGTGTACCTACACCACATGGACAAAATCCTGGAACTCCCTCCCTAACAGCGCTGTGGGTGTACCTACACCACAGAGACAAAATCCTGGAACTCCCTCCCTAACAGCACTGTGGGTGTACCTACACCACATGGACAAAATCCTGGAACTCCCTCCCTAACAGCACTGTGGGTGTACCTACAACACAAGGGACAAAATCCTGGAACTCCCTACCTAACAGTGCTGTGGGTGTATCTACACCACAGGGGACAAAATCCTGGAACTCCCTCCCTAACAGCGCTGTGGGTGTACCTACACCACAGGGGACAAAATCCTGGAACTCCCTCCCTAACAGCGCTGTGGGTGTACCTACAACACAAGGGACAAAATCCTGGAACTCCCTCCCTAACAGCGCTGTGGGGTGTACCTACACCACAGGGGACAAAATCCTGGAACTCCCTCCCTAACAGCGCTAAGGGTGTACCTACATCACAGGGGACAATATGCTGGAACTCCCTCACTAACAGCGCTGTGGGTGTACATCCACCACACTGGGGACAAAATCCTGGAACTCCCTCCCTAACAGCGCCGTGGGTGCACCTGATGGTTCAAGAAGGCAGCTCACCACCACCTTCTCAAGGGGGCGATTAGGGATGGGTAATAAATGCTGGGCCCAGCCAGCGAAGTCCACGTCCCATGAATGAATTTTAAAACGTGACGGTACAATACGAAGGTAGACTGAAAGCTGTTTTACAGCTAATGAGGAAAATGTCCCGTTAACTGTTCCTTTGGCTGGCATCTTAGCGGAGTTTCCACGTCGCAGCTCTTCTGTTCAGTTGCCTTCCTGTCTGTAAATTCCACGTTTCCACCCCAAAAAGATCTTGGTTCGCAGGAGGTTTCTCAG
Source organism: Isurus oxyrinchus (assembly GCA_026770705.1). Classification (NCBI taxonomy): domain Eukaryota; kingdom Metazoa; phylum Chordata; class Chondrichthyes; order Lamniformes; family Lamnidae; genus Isurus; species Isurus oxyrinchus. The sequence continues at coordinate 98,305 of JANJGN010001903.1, forward strand.
GATGGTTCATCTGCAATGTCCATCCACAATACTTCTGAGGGAGAGAGAGAGAGATAGAGAAAGAGAGAGATGTCTCTTGCAGTCTTTCAGTATATCCAGCCCGTCTCAGCTCTGACTTTGTAAAGTGCGTTCTGAAAAGGGCCTTGCTGGCTCTATATTCCAGAGGAATTTGAGGACCCGTGACGGCTGTAGTCATTGTGTTGTCGAACCGGTAATGGCATCATTGATGTCTCATCTCAGAAACCGTTGAAGGGAAGTTCTATAAAAATCCCCCGCTATCAACATCCTGGGGGTTACCATTGACCAGAAACTGAACTGGGGACCCAGCCATACAAATACTGTGGCTACTAGAGCAGGTCAGAGGCTGGGAATCCTGTGGAGAGTAACTCACCTCCTGACTCCCCCCCCCCCCCCCCCCCCCCCCCACCCACAAAGCCTGTCCATCATCGACAAGGCACAAGTCAGGAGTGGGATGGGACACTCCCCACTTTGCCTGGATGAGTTGCAGCTCCCACAACACTCGAGAAGCTCGACACCGTCCAGGACAAAGCAGCCCCCCCCCCACCCCCGCTCGATTGGCACCCCATCCACAAACATTCACTCCCTCCACCACCAACGCACAGTAGCAGCAGTGTGTGTACCATCTACAAGATGCACTGCAGCAACTCACCAAGGCTGTTTAGACAGCACCTGCCATCTAGAAGGGCAAGGGTATCAGATAGATTGGAACACCACCATCTGGAAATTCCCCTCTGAGCCACTCACCATCCTGACTTGGAAATATATCGCCGTTCCTTCACTGTCGCTGGGTCAAAATCCTGGAACTCCCTCCCTAACAGCGCCGTGGGTGTACCTACACCACAGGGACAAAATCCTGGAACTCCCTCCCTAACAGCACTGTGGGTGTACCTACACCACAGGGACAAAATCCTGGAACTCCTTCCCTAACAGCGCTGTGGGTGTACCTACACCACAGGGACAAAGTCCTGGAACTCCCTCCGTAACAGCGCCATGCGTGTACCTACACTACAGGGACAACATCCTGGAACTTCATCCCTAACAGCACTGTGGGTGTACCTACACCACACAGGGGACAAAATCCTGGAACTCTCTCCCTAACAGCGCCGTGGGTGTACCTACACCACATGGACAAAATCCTGGAACTCCCCTCCCTAACAGCGCTGTGGGTGCACCTACACACAGGGGACAAAATTCTGGAACTCCCTAACAGCACCATGGGTGTACCTACACCACACAGGGGACAAAATCCTGGAACTCCCTCCCTAACCACGCTGTGGGTGTACCTACACCACAGGGACAAAATCCTGGAACTCCCTCCCTAACAGCGCTGTGGGTGTAGCTACACCACAGGGACAAAATCCTGGAACTCACTCCCTAACAGCGCTGTGGGTGCACCTACACCACAGGGGACAAAATCCTGGAACTCCCTCCCTAACAGCACCATGGGTGTACCTACACCACAGGGGACAAAATCCTGGAACTCCCTCCCTAACAACGCTGTGGTTGTACCTACACCACAGGGATAAAATCCTGGAACTCCTTTCCTAACAGCACCATGCGTGTACCTACACTACAGGGACAACATCCTGGAACTTCATCGCTAAACAGCACTGTAGGTGTACCTACACCACATGGACAAAATCCTGGAACTCCCTCCCTAACAGCACTGTGGGTGCACCTACACACGGGACAAAATTCCGGAACTCCCTAACAGCACCATGGGTGTACCTACACCACACAGGGGACAAAATCCTGGAACTCCCTCCCTAACAGCACCATGGGTGTACCTACACCACAGGGGACAAAATCCTGGAACTCCCTCCCTAATAGCGCTGTGGGTGTAGCTACACCACAGGGACAAAATCCTGGAACTCACTCCCTAACAGCGCTGTGGGTGCACCTACACCACAGGGGACAAAATTCTGGAACTCCCTAACAGCACCATGGGTGTACCTACACCACACAGGGGACA
>JANJGN010001904.1:0-25000 GCA_026770705.1 Isurus oxyrinchus
CCACATTCTCCCCACTCCCCGTGGGAGCGAGTCCCACATTCTCCCCGTGGGAGCGAGTCCCACATTCTCCCCGTGGGAGCGAGTCCCACATTCTCCCCACTCCCCGTGGGAGCGAGTCCCACATTCTCCCCGTGGGAGCGAGTCCCACATTCTCCCCACTCCCCGTGGGAGCGAGTCCCACATTCTCCCCGTGGGAGCGAGTCCCATATTCTCCCCGTGGGAGCGAGTCCCACATTCTCCCCACTCCCCGTGGGAGCGAGTCCCACATTCTCCCCACTCCCGTGGGAGCGAGTCCCACATTCTCCCCACTCCCCGTGGGAGCGAGTCCCACATTCTCCCCGTGGGAGCGAGTCCCACATTCTCCCCACTCCCCGTGGGAGCGAGTCCCACATTCTCCCCGTGGGAGCGAGTCCCACATTCTCCCCATGGGAGCGAGTCCCACATTCTCCCCGTGGGAGCGAGTCCCACATTCTCCCCGTGGGAGCGAGTCCCACATTCTCCCCGTGGGAGCGAGTCCCACATTCTCCCCACTCCCCGTGGGAGCGAGTCCCACATTCTCCCCACTCCCCGTGGGAGCGAGTCCCACATTCTCCCCGTGGGAGCGAGTCCCACATTCTCCCCGTGGGAGCGAGTCCCACATTCTCCCCGTGGGAGCGAGTCCCACATTCTCCCCGTGGGAGCGAGTCCCACATTCTCCCCACTCCCCGTGGGAGCGAGTCCCACATTCTCCCCACTCCCCGTGGGAGCGAGTCCCACATGCTCCCCACTCCCCGTGGGAGCGAGTCCCACATTCTCCCCACTCCCCGTGGGAGCGAGTCCCACATTCTCCCCACTCCCCGTGGGAGCGAGTCCCACATTCTCCCCGTGGGAGCGAGTCCCACATTCTCCCCGCTCTCTGGGTAAAGACGTTTCTCCTGAATTCCCCATCGGATTTACCAGGGACTGTCTGATATCCATGGCCCCCCTCGTTCTGGTCTCTCCCCCCCCGACAAGTGGAAACATCTTCTCTACGTCGACCCTATCGAACCCCTTTCAGGATTTTAAAGACCTCGATCAGGTCCCCCCTCAGCCTCCTCTTTCCCAGAGAAAAGAGCCCCGGCCTGTTCGACCTTTCCCGATCGATTGTAAACCCTCTCCGCTCTGGGATTGTTCCTGTGAGTCTTTATTCACACCTTCTCCAGTGCCTCACCATCCAATTTACAACAGAGAGACCAGAGCTGCTGGGCGTCTGGTGTAACAAGTTTGACACAGGCTTAACAGATCATCTTTGCTTTTCAAAGCTATCCTTCTGGTTGAAGGAATTCCTAGTGTTTGGTTCACGTTTCTTTTGGTGGTGTGAAAGGATGACAAAGCTTTCAGTCACTTGTGAATCTGTTACCCAGATCTCTGTTCTGCGACCCAGACTTTCAACCCAGTGCACAGTGCCAAGCCCCTTCAATCTGGCACAGGGTCAAAAGATCGAGGGTTTAAGTTCCCCCCCTCCAGAGTCCCCACCACATAAATCAGGCCGACACTTCCAGTGGCAGTACTGAGGAGTGCCGCACTGTCAGAGGGTCAGTACTGAGGGAGCGCCGCACTGTCGGAGGGTCAGTACTGAGGGAGCGCTGCACTGTCGGAGGGTCAGTACTGAGGGAGCGCCGCACTGTCGGAGGGTCAGTACTGAGGGAGCGCCGCACTGTCGGAGGGTCAGTACTGAGGGAGTGCCGCACTGTCGGAGGGTCAGTACTGAGGGAGTGCCGCACTGTCGGAGGGTCAGTACTGAGGGAGTGCCACACTATCGGAGGGTCAGTACTGAGGGAGTGCCGCACTGTCGGAGGGTCAGTACTGAGGGAGTGCAGCACTGTCGGAGGGTCAGTACTGAGGGAGTGCCGCACTGTCGGAGGGTCAGTACTGAGGGAGTGCCGCACTGTCAGAGGTGCCGTCTTTTAGGATGAGACTTTAAACTGAGGCCCCCGTCTATCCCTCGGGTGGGTGTAAAAGATCCCACGGGGGCTATTGGAGGAAGAGCATGGGGAGGGGGAGTGGTGAGGGGAGAGGGCTAATCTCCCCGGTGTCCTGGGGCGCTAATATTTATCCCTCAAAACAACATCACGAAAAGGAAAACGGTCCGGGACGTGGTCACGTTGCTGCTCGTGGGATCCTGCTGTGCGCCACCTGACTTGCCCCTTTTTCTGAAACGACAGCAGGGACCCCACTCCCGACAGGCCCCAAGTCGGCCGCGAGGGGCTTTGGGACGCCCTGAAAGGCGCTAGAGAAATGCAGGCCGAGCCCTGCTTCCGAATGAAAGGAGTGATGGATAAGGGGGGTGGGTTAAACAAAAGTGGCGAATATTGTGTGAAGATGGGAAGATGGCGGGTTTGGGGGAGCGGAGTTGGGTGGGGAGGGGGGTGGCGGGGGGTGGGTTGGTGGTGGGGTGCGGGGTTCGGAGGGTGTGGGGGGTGGGGGGTAGGCTGATCGGAAGAGGCCCCTCACACACGGGGAGAGTGATGAACGGGCAGGATAGGCTGGATATGAGAATAGGAGGAGGGGGTAGGGTCAGTCTGAAGGGGCTGAGTGGCCTCCCTCGCTCTGCAATAGGATCAGACACAGCTGACGGGGGATGGGGGAGGGGGTTGGGGGGTAGAGGCCCCGGCATCTTGGTCATGTAAACATGCTCCGGGGGGGGGTCTCCAATTACCTGGCTCCTGACGGACTGCAGACATCAGTCTGCGTCCTCGAGACAGGGAGAGGCTGCGGAGCTGTGGGGCACGTGTGACCGGTTTCATTTCACCTCCCACACCTCTCAAGGCTCTTAGTCCCCTGGGCTTTCTGTGCAAATCACCCCCCCCCACCCCGCCCGCAAGTCCCAGCTCCTCCCCCCCCACCCACCCCCACCGCTCCTTCTTAAAGGCACAGGCCGCTCAGTGTCGCTGGTTCCAGTTATAGCTAACAGGGCACCGTTCTGATCGATCTGCCGATCCGGCAACACCTCCATTTTGACCGGATTAATCCCCAGGATGGCGGGATTGTCTCATGAGGAGAGAGTGAGGAGACTGGGCCTGTATTCTCTAGGGTTTAGAAGAACGAGAGGAGATCTCATTGAAACTTACAGGATTCTTACAGGACGTGACAGTGGAGATGTTGATGTTTCCCCTGGCTGGGGGGGTCTAGAACCAGGGGACACAGTCTCAGGATAAGGGGTCGTCCATTTAGGACTGAGATGAGGAGGAATCTCTTCACTCAGAGGGTGGTGAATCTATGGAATTCTCTACGCCAGAGGGCGGTGGAGACTCAGTCAGTGAGTACGTACAAGACAGAGATTGAGAGATTTCTACATACTAAAAACACTGAGGGATACGGGGATAGTGGGGGAAAGTGGTGTTGAGGTAAGGGGATCAGCCAGGATCTCACTGAATGGCGGAGCAGGCTCGATGGGCTGAATGGCCTCCTCCTGATCCTGTGTTCCTATTCAATTTGTTTCCACTAACCTCCCCCCACCCCATGCTCGATCCCCCCCCCCATATCCCTTCCAGTATTTATCCGATCCCCCCCCCCTTTTGAAATTTCCTATTGAATCTGCTTCCACCGCCCTTTCAGGCAGCGCCTTCCAGATCACAACAACTCGCTGTGTAAATAAAAACAAATTCTCCTCATCTCCCCCTCTGGTTCCCTTCCCGATTCTCTTCAATCTGTGTCCCCTCTGGTTACCGACCCTCCTGCCCAGTGGGAACAGTTTCTCCTTATTTACTCTGTCTGAACCCCCCCTTCCTGATTCCGAACGCCTCGATTCAATCTCCCCCTTAACCTCCGCTCTAAGGAGAACAATCCCAGCTTCTCCAGCCTCTCCACATGAACTGAAGTCTCCTCGTCCCTGGTCCCATTCGGGGTCAATCTCCTCTATGAACTCTCTCTCTCTCTGTCTCTCTCTCTCTCTCACTCATTCTCTCTCTCTCTCTCTCTCTGTCTCTCTCACTCATTCTCTCTCTCTCTGCCTGTCTGACTCTCTCTCTCTGTCTGTCTCTCTCTCTCTCTCACTCATTCTCTCTCCCTCTCTCTCCTTCTCCCTCTCTCGTTTTCCCTCCCTCTCTCTCTCCCTCTCTCTCTCCCTCTCTCTCTATGTCCACTTTCACGCACTCAGGATACTCCAAGTGTTTCACAAGCTATTTTTCTGCAGGTGTGAGATGACATTCACTGTGCCACAGCACAGACAGGGAGTGAAGCAAATACCTCACACAGATGATTCACAGGTACACCGCATGTGGAAAGCAACTCTTGCATCATTTTACAGGATGTTTTCCCAACTTCTTTTCACCTTAACAATTAGGCCTTACTCAATTTTAAGCTATTGGCTTCAGAGGCTCAAAACATTATTTACAGCTAGGGTCAGTACTGAGGGAGAGCCGCACTGTCAGAGGGTCAGTACTGAGGGAGTGCCGCACTGTCGGAGGGTCAGTACTGAGGGAGAGCCGCACTGTCGGAGGGTCAGTACTGAGGGAGTGCCGCACTGTCGGAGGGTCAGTACTGAGGGAGAGCCGCAGTGGCGGAGGGTCAGTACTGAGGGAGTGCCGCACTGTCGGAGGGTCAGTACTGAGGGAGTGCCGCACTGTCGGAGGGTCAGTACTGAGGGAGTGTCGCACTGTCGGAGGGTCAGTACTGAGGGAGTGCCGCACTGTCGGAGGGTCAGTACTGAGGGAGTGCCGCACTGTCGGAGGGTCAGTACTGAGGGAGTGCCGCACTGTCGGAGGGTCAGTACTGAGGGAGTGCCGCACTGTCGGAGGGTCAGTACTGAGGGAGTGCCGCACTGTCGGAGGGTCAGTACTGAGGGAGTGCCGCACTGTCGGAGGGTCAGTACTGAGGGAGTGCCGCACTGTCGGAGGGTCAGTACTGAGGGAGTGCCGCACTGTCGGAGGGTCAGTACTGAGGGAGTGCCGCACTGTCAGAGGGTCAGTACTGAGGGAGTGCCGCACTGTCGGAAGGTTCTGCCCCCTTGTTCTGGACTCCCCACCCCCACCAGAGGAAACAGTTTCTCTCTATCCACCCCCATCGAATCCTTTAATCATCTTAAACCCCTCGATTCGATCCCCCCTTCATCTTCCACACTCGAGGGAATACAAGCCCAGTCTGTGTGTGACCTGCCCTCGGAGTTTAACCCTTTCAGCCCCGGGGTCGTTCTGGTGAATCTGCACTGACCCCACTCCCCCTCCGAGGGCCGATATCTCCTTCCTGAGGTGCGAGGGCCCCTCTCTCTCCCAATCTTTGTCAGATGAATGGGTGTCGAGAACAATTCAGCTGCCGCCTTCTGTTCCTCGTGATGGATCACTGCTCAGTGCTTAGCTGCACAGAGACAATGGGGGGAAAAGAGAGTTTATAGTCTCCACTCCAGTGTGAAGGCAAACAGCTGGACAGGCCAGAAACTAACAATTAAAAACCCATTCGACAGCTGCCCGTCCATCACTCATCCTTAAATAGGCCAGTCAAAGCCAGGGGATAGGGGATACCCCCATGGTACTACACTGCGAGGGGGAGAGGGGAGAGGGAAGGGTCGAGGAGGGAAAGAGGGTTGGGGGTGAGGGACAGAGAGGAGAGACGGAGAGAGAGACAAGAGAGAGAGAGAGGGGGATAGAGAGAGAGAGGGGGGGATAGAGAGAGACAGAGAGAGAGAGAGAGAAGGTGGGGGGGCAGAGGGAGAGAGACAGACAGAGAGGGACAGAGAGAGAGAGAGAGAGAGAGAAGGTAGGAGGGACAGAGGGAGAGAGCGAGACAGACAGGGACAGAGAGAGAGAGAGGGGGATAGAGAGAGATAGAGAGAGAGAGAGAAGGTGGGAGGGACAGAGGGAGAGAGACAGAGAGGGACAGAGAGAGAGAGAGAGAGGGGGATAGAGAGAGACAGAGAGAGAGAGAGAAGGTGGGACAGAGGGAGAGAGACAGACAGGGACAGAGAGAGAGAGAGAAGGGGATAGAGAGAGATAGAGAGAGAGAGAGAGAGAGAGGGGGATAGAGAGAGACAGAGAGAGAGAGAGAGAAGGTGGGAGGGACAGATAGAGAGAGACAGTCAGGGACAGAGAGAGAGACAGAGAGAGAAGGGGATAGAGAGAGATAGAGATAGAGAGATAGAGAGGGGGATAGAGAGAGACAGAGAGAGAGGGGGATAGAGAGAGACAGAGAGAGAGAGAGAGAGAGGTGGGATGGGCAGAGAGAGAGAGACAGAAAGGGACAGAGGGTAGCAGATGACAGCTAACTATAGAGATGCTCTTGTTCATGGAGGTCTGTTCAATGGGAAACAGTTTACTCTGACCCTGGGTGACTCACACTCACACAGGGTTGAAGTATTTCCATTGGGGCTTGGGTCACTGAGACAGCAGCAAACTAACACCATGTCCTCTTAAAGCTGTGACTATGTGATGGAGAACCTAACTTTCAATCTCACACAGGACAAGCTGCTCCCTGGAGGCTGGGGTTACATGTTTCACTGCCCCTGGGCTTGGTTAGGGGGTGTTTATGTGAGCTGGGGTCATAGGTCAGGCTCCCTATCCCCTCTCCCCCAACCCACACAACTCCCCCCACTCTCCAATCTGTAAAACCAGCGACATGTGTCGTGGACGGGGCCAGCGAGGTATGCTGCAGGCGAATAGCCATGATGAGTGTGAGCAGCCACTCTCCACACCACATGTCCACTGTCTACTTCTCCCCATCTCCCTCCGTCACCCTCCCACTCTCTCCTCTCTCTCTATCTCCATTGTCCTTACTGTCACTCTCGCCTCCCCCTCCCTCTGTTACTCCCCCCCCTCAGCCCCACTCCTTCCGTTACTCTCCCTCACTCCACATCAGTCACTCTCCCACTGTCACTCTCCCCCATCACTCTCCCTCTCTCTCTCTCTCTCCATCCCTCCTCCTCTCTCTGTTATCCTCCCTCCCTCTCCTCCCCCTCCAACCCCCCCCCCCACCCCCCACACAGCTGCTGGTTCACACTGGGGGGAACCTTGGGACTGACAGGAAGTTTGGGAAAACTTCCTTGAGTTCGGGAAGCAGGGAAACAACACGGAGGGGAAGCGCGCTTCCTGACAACACTTCCTCAGAGCTGCCCAGTAAAGAAAAACAATTCCTGGTCATCTCCCCGCCAGTCAGCGTTTCCGACAATTATCCCGGGCTTTTGGCCGGGGCCTCTTAAAAGGGCAACGCTGGTCCGAGCCCAGCGCCCGCCGTCGTGGGCCCCACAGCCGCACCTCCAGTCGGCCACCCGCGCAGCTGCCTCCGAAGTCCGGGAGGCGTTGCCAGGCGCGCGACCCATGGGCGCACAGTACGATCCCACAGCAAGATTTTGATGGAGGTGCACAAGATGGTGACAGGTTTGGAGAAGTGGTGGGGAGGTGGGAGGGGGGGGTGGTGGGGGGTAAAGGAAACCTATTCCCACTGGCTGATGGTACAAGGACATGGGGGTGGGGGTGGGGTGCGGAAGCGGAGACGAGGAACGATTTCCAACGGAAATTGGGACGAGCACTCCGTGGGCCGAATGGCCTTCTGGGTTGCAGCCACTCCTGTTCAGGTATCGGTTCCCCAGGGAAGAAAGGTTTACATTTGCGTAGCTCCCTTTGCGGCCCCTGGGCTGTTCCATGCCTCACTGTGAAGGACGGGCGCCTCCGGCAGTGCTGCCCTCCCTCAGTACTGACCCTCTGACAGTGCGGCTCTCCCTCAGTGCCGGCACCGGGAGTGTCGGCCTGGATTCTTAAGGGCGCGATCGCCTGAGGCACAGCCTGTAAACAGGGCCCGACGCTCCCAGTTTGCCTCCACTGAGGGAGTGTCGGAGGGTCAGTACTGAGGGAGCGCCGCACCGTCAGAGGGTCAGTACTGAGGGAGTGCCGCACTGTCGGAGGGTCAGCACTGAGGGAGCGCCGCACTGTCGGAGGGTCAGCACTGAGGGAGCGCCGCACTGTCGGAGGGTCAGCACTGAGGGAGCGCCGCACTGTCGGAGGGTCAGTACTGAGGGAGCGCCGCACTGTCGGAGGGTCAGTACTGAGGGAGTGCCGCACTGACGGAGGGTCAGTACTGAGGGAGTGCCGCACTGTCGGAGGGTCAGTACTGAGGGTGTGCCGCACTGTCGGAGGGTCAGTACTGAGGTGAGTGGGGGTGAGCCGGTGGTGGGGGAGGTCTCCCCAGTGTCCTGTGACCCAATATTTATCCCTCAACCAACATCAGTGAAAAAAGACAAGATGATCCGGGCCATGTTCACACTGCTGCCAGTGGGATCTTACTGTGCGCTGATTGGCGGCCTCGTCCCCACAGTTACAACAGGCGAGCCCAACCTCAGAAGGGCTTCACTGGCTGTGAGATGCTCTGGGGTGTCCGGGAGTCACGAGGGTCGCTCCAGCAATGCAGGTGTCTCGGTTTCACATGAACTGAATGAGCTAAAGAGCCTCTCGCGAGACCTGTCCAGCTCCTGCGGGTTAGATTTTGGTGCGAGGCTCTGAATAGAGACAATCTCGCTGTCGGCACTGAGCGATCTTCACATGCAGCGAGTGACAACAGGAATTCATTCTCGCAATGTTCCAATTACAGTCCCAAAATTGACAGGGCGGTGCTCGCGATTCAACTTTGGTTGTAAGATTTTAAAAGGGCAATGCTTAATTTTGGAATGAGTGTGTAAAAGTAGCTCTTGCAAAATTACGCAGTCCCCCTTCCCCAACCGCACGTGTTTTCAATCAGTTTGAGACAATTCTGGGAAAAAACAAATTCATGTGTGACTAATTTTCTCACTTTCCCATGGAACCTCTGTCAACAGAGACACGCTCCCTGGGGACCCCCTGTAAACACTGACACACTCCCCGACACCCCCTGTAAATACTGACACACTCCCCGACACCCCCTGTAAATACTGACACACTCCCCGACACCCCCTGTAAACACTGACACGCTCCCCGACACCCCCTGTAAACACTGACACGCTCCCCGACACCCCCTGTAAATACTGACACACTCCCCGGGGACCCCCTGTAAATACTGACACACTCCCCGGGGACACCCTGTAAATACTGACACACTCCCCGGGGATCCCCTGTAAATACTGACACACACCCCGGGGACCCCCTGTAAATACTGACACACTCCCTGGGGACCCCCTGTAAATACTGACACACTCCCCGGTGACACCCTGTAAATACTGACACACTCCCCGACACCCCCTGTAAATACTGACACACTCCCCGGGAACCCCCTGTAAATACTGACACACTCCCCGGGGACCCCCTGTACATACTGACACACTCCCTGGGGACCCCCTGTAAATACTGACACACTCCCCGAGGACCCCCTGTAAATACTGACACATTCCCCGGGGATCCCCTGTAAATACTGACACACTCCCCCGGGACCCACTGTAAATACTGACACACTCCCCGGGGACCCCCTGTAAATACTGACACACTCCCCGGGGAACACCTGTAAATACTGACACACTCCCCGGGGATCCCCTGTAAATACTGACACACTCCCCGGGGACCCCCTGTAAATACTGACACACTCCCCGGGGACCCCCTGTAAATACTGACACACTCCCCGGGGACCCCCTGTAAATACTGACACAATCCCCGGGGACCCCCTGTAAATACTGACACACTCCCCGGGGACCCCTTGTAAATACTGACACACTCCCCGGGGACCCCCTGTAAATACTGACACACTCCCCGGGGACTGCCTGTCAATACTGACACACTCCCCGGGGACCCCCTGTAAATACTGACACACTCCCCGGGGACCCCCTGTAAATACTGACACACTCCCCGTGGACCCCCTGTAAATACTGACACACTCCCCGTGGACACCCCTGTAAATACTGACACACTCCCCGGGGACCCCCCTGTAAATACTGACACACTCCCCGTGGACACCCCCTGTAAATATTGACGCCCTGAAATAAGGACATGCACATAGTTGGCAGGCCAATCGGCCCATCTGATCGATGCTAGTATTTGAGCTCCACACAAGCCTCTTGAGTGATCGAGGTCTACTACCTTAAGGGGAACGGTGGACTGGCCACAGATCTTTCATAAAAACACGGATAATACTCCAGGAAGAAATCATACCGAGAACGACACACAAAGAGATGCCTGACCCTGGCATAGTCTCGAATCTGGGAGCAGCGGAGTGACTACAGTTCCCGGTTTTACAACGATGATTAAAGCTCCATTGGAATATATCAGTTGGACTCACTGGCACAGGGGGAGAGGAGGAGAATTTGTTTTTATTCACACAGCGAGTTGTTGTGATCTGGAAGGCGCTGCCTGAAAGGGCGGTGGAAGCAGATTCAATAGGAACTTTCAAAAGGGGGGGAATCGGATAAATACTTGATGGGAGGACACTTGCAGGGAGATGGGGGGGGGGAACAGCAGGGACGGGGACTAATCGGATAGATCTTTGAAAGAGCCAGCACAGGGATGACCGGCTGAATGGCCTCCCTCCCCCTCCCCACCTCCCCCCCCCCCATCCGCCTCCAGGGCTGTGATTGGTCCTGAGACACTATCTTCTTGGGCAGGGCAGGCAAGTGAGGGGGGCCAGCTGAGTGCCAGCACGGGCTGGATGGGCTGAATGGCCTCCTCCTTTTCCCCGGGCGAAAGCCTGGGTCTTTAACAGATTGGGCTGAAGCGCTTGTGGAGAGGTTTAAGCTCCTCGCAGCGATGTCAGAACGCAGTGTGTAACCCTGACCAGGAGCACCCCAATGAAAAAATGAATTGCTAAATCTTAAAATAATTGGCTTCAGGTCAATTCTCAGGGGCACTTTAATCAGTCTGGGTGGGGGCGGGGGTGCGTGTTGGCGGTGGTGTGTTGTGTTTTCACCCAATGAAAAGAGCAACACAGCATTAAATTAGTGGTGGGTCCCACCAGCAATCTAATTAAAAGGGGAATTACTGTATTAACATTGTGATGCGTCCCAAAAACAGCCAATTTAAAGAGAAATACGGTATTAGAACACCGGTGGGTCCCACCGACGATCAACTTAAGGAGAAATATAGCATTAAAATCGCAAAACAGCCAATTGAGAGGCTTATTATAGTATTAAAATATTGGCTGGTCCCACTAACAACTGGTTAAAAGAGGAACACTGTATGAAATAATGGTTGGGCTCAACCACTGATTTCAAATCGGGTAAATAAAGGATTTCTTTACGATATACCTGAAGAGGACGTGACTGAATTATCAGCGTTTTCTTATCCATCATCATATATATTTGTGTGTAGAGGGAGGTGACATTAACTGTAAATATGATTGTACTTTGCTCCCTCTGCTCTGTGGGACTAGCTTGTAGTGATTCTTTGAGGGTTAACACTGAGTGTCTGGTAAACAAAGCAGGAACAATGATGTTTTTACTCAATAGCAGCACTTCATCCACGGAATCCAGGCAGTAGGAACAAAGCAGATAATTGTTTTCAATAAATAACAATGTTTTTTAAACTTTGGCTTTTTTACTGCCAGATGCTTTTGCTGCAGTGAGCTCTATTCCAGGTTTCACATTAAACCCAAACCTCCTTTTTAACATCACACGCAATCCCAGTTTTTAAATTAAACTCAGTCCCAGTTTTTAAATTAAACTCAGTCCCAGTTTTTAAATTAAACTCAGTCCCAGTTTTTAAATTAAACTCAATCCCAGTTTTTAAATTAAACTCAGTCCCAGTTTTTAAATTAAACTCAATCCCTGTTTTTAAACTAACTCAATCTCAGTTAAATTAAATTCAATCTCAGTTTTTAAACTAACTCAATCTCAGTTAAGTTAAACTCAATCCCAGTTTTTAAACTAACTCAATCTCAGTTAAATTGAACTCAATCCCAGTTTTTAAACTAACTCAATCTCAGTTAAATTAAACTCAATCTCAGTTTTTAAACTAACTCAATCTCAGTAAAATTAAACTCAATCTCAGTTTTTAAACTAACTCAATCTCAGTTAAATTGAACTCAATCCCAGTTTTTAAACTAACTCAATCTCAGTTAAATTAAACTCAATCTCAGTTTTTAAATTAAACTCAATCCCAGTTTTTAAACTAACTCAATCTCAGTTAAGTTAAACTCAATCCCAGTTTTTAAATTAAACTCAGTCCCAGTTTTTAAATTAAACTCAATCCCTGTTTTTAAACTAACTCAATCTCAGTTAAATTAAACTCAATCTCAGTTTTTAAACTAACTCAATCTCAGTTAAATTAAACTCAATCTCAGTTTTTAAACTAACTCAATCTCAGTTAAATTGAACTCAATCTCAGTTTTTAAACTAACTCAATCTCAGTTAAATTAAACTCAATCTCAGTTTTTAAACTAACTCAATCTCAGTTAAATTAAACTCAATCCCAGTTTTTAAATTAAACTCAATCCCTGTTTTTAAACTAACTCAATTTCAGTTTTTAAACGAACTCAATCCCTGTTTTTAAATTAAACTCAATCCCAGTTTCTTTACATTAACCCACATTCCTACCTTTCTTCATTAGCCCCAAATTCACTTCCTGCAGGGAATCAAAATCCCTCACACCAAACCCCATTTTTTTTTTTGTTTTGTAAGGAACCCAGTTTTACAGATTGAAAATAGAACTGGTTCAAAGAGCCGCTTTGATCATCAGTCCACACACCATCAGGCAAAAAGAGACTCGCAAACACACTCACAGAAACTATTTGTTCAAAAAAAAAACAAATCAGTCGAGGCGGCTGAGAAACAAAGACCACCCCCATCAAACAACCCCCAGAGACCTGAAACCCACCCGCTCAACATGGGCACGGGGACCCCAATGGTTTACAAACCCAACCCCGGACTCCTAACTTTGGAAGCTGGCCACTTCCCCAAACTCCTCACGAGTTTCCAAACAAAGCTGGATGGCTTGCAAAACCACCTGGAGGTGCCCAGAATCTGAGCTGCTTCCCACCATGAGCTATTGTAAAGTGCAAAGCCCCCGGCGGCTGGTGTCTACTCACTTGGTGTTTGAACTGTTCCAGTAAAGTGTGTATCTCTCTGCTGAGATGTGTGGCAGTAAAGTCCAGCACAGGGCAACACAGATTGCTTTCCAAGGCATGTTATCGATCACTCAATATGCCAGCACAAACACACACACAACCAGACAGACACAGGGACGATCCAATTCTGATGACTGCAGCAGCTCTGCTCTGGACTGTCTGTATTTTTTTTTGTCCAGAGGATTTAGCAAACCAGCCCCTCCTACTCCAGGGGGAAGGGCTTTGAGCTGACTCAGTGTGTTGTTCATATCTCTGCTTTCAGGCAGATCCCTCCTCCATTGAATGTGAATCCATCAACAGAAATCCATCCCTGGGTCTAATACACGCCAGGCTGAAAGGGGATTAAATATCGGGCAGAGGCTATGCCCTGTGTTGTTGTTGTTGTTGTTGTTGTGGGGGGTGGGGGAGGGGTGGGTGGGGGAGGGGAGCTTGCCAAAATACGCCGGCAATAATGAATAGTGAGGCTGGCACGTGCCCACTTGGGAGGTCCATGCCCGCTGGTGTGCGGCGTGAACTGGGGAGTTTGGTTCCCCTCACCGCCCTCTCCACCCCTGCCACTGACCTGCCCCCTCCTCTCACTCCTGACCCCCTCAGGGCCCCGCCACCCGCTCCTCCTCCTCCCCCCCCCCACCCCACCCCCCCCTCCCCGCCGCCAGCCCGCGTGGGATCCTGCTGTGCGCACGGCAAGCCGGGGCCCTGGCGTCCGAAGGGTGCACAAAGCGCTCCTCACGTACGCTCCTCGCCAACTGGACCGCGAGGGACGGCCGCCAACAACAGCGCTCTGCCTTCATCTAGCGCCTTTAAAGCTTGCCCATCCCCCCCCCCCCCCCCCGATTCCCATCGCTCCACCATTGGCGGCCGGGCCTTCAGCTGCCTGGGGGGGGGGCCCTGAGCTCTGGTATTCCCTCCCTGAACCTCTCCACCTCTCTCTCTCTCTTTCTCTCTCTCCCTATCTCTCTCTCCTTCACTCTCTCTCTGTTTCACTCTCTCACCATCTCCCCCTCACTCTCTCTCTCACTCTCTCTCTCTCTCCCTCACTCTCCCCCTCACTCTCTCTCTCACTCTCTCTCTCTCTCCCTCACTCTCCCCCTCACTCTCTCTCTCACGCTCTCTCACTCTCTCTCTCTCTCTCCCTCACTCTCTCTCTCCCTTACTCTCTCTCTCCCTCTCTCTCTCTGTCTCTCTCCCTCTCTCTCTCTGTCTCTCTGTCTCTCTCCCTCTCTCTCTCTCTCTCTGTTTCACTCTCCCTCCTTCTCTCCCTCTGTCTCTCTCCCTCTCTCTCTCACTCACTCTCTCTCTCTCTCCCTCTCTCTGTCTCTCTCTCTCTGTCTCTCTCTCCCTCCTTCTCTCTCTCTGTTTCTCTCCCTCACTCTCTCTCTCCCTCTCTCTCTCCCTCACTCTCTTTCTCCCTCACTCTCTCCCTCCCTCCCTCTCTCTCTCTGTCTGTCTCCCTCACTCTATCTCTCCTTAAATCTGTCCTCGCTGACCAAGCTTTCGGTCACCTGTCCCTAATATCTCCTCAAGTGGCTCGGGGTCAAATTCTGTCCGATTCACGCTCCCCTGAAGCACCCTGGGATGTTTCAGTCCGTTAAAGGCGTTATATAAATGCAGCTTGGATTTAGAGCGGGCAGTTGCAGGCCGCGGCACAGTCCTTGCCGAATCCGATTCGGCCGCGTCACCCGTGTCCGCTGAGTGCCCCTTCGCCCCGCCCTACCCCACTTGAACGGCGGTGCGGGGCGATGCACTGTGCAGTCGAATAGCCCCATCGGCAGGACGTGCTGCTGAGCACAAGGTGGGCCGAGTGGCTACCCAGAGATGGTGGGAATCAATGACCCAGCGAGAGTGGGTGTCCCTAAGCGGGGAGTGGCGATGTACAATAACGGTCATGAGAAAGGAGCTGGGCACAGCAATTGAATGAGAGACAGTCCCTTCTGTTGCTGTGTTAAAATCTCTGCTCCGACAGCATCGAATAGTGGCAGACGCTGGCCTCTCACTCCCTCTCTGCTTATCCTTGGCTCCGATTCACTGATAGTCTTCAACAGAGTGAGATAAGCAAAACCACTTTTCACATTAATCTCTGCCTCTTTCATCTGTAGATCTCAATCACTCCACTGTCACCTCCTGACTCCTGCCATTCCAAAGCACAGCTGACCAGACCCCTGCATCCCATCCACTGCAAACCTCAGCTCATCCCAAACTCTGCTGTCCCCGTGTCCGAACTCACACCCAGTCCCCGTTCACCCCATCACCCCCTGTGCTCACTGACCCACACTGGCTCCCGGTCCGGCAACACCTCCACTTTCAAATTCTCACCCTCGTTTTCAAATCCCTCCTCAAACCCTCCCTATCTCTGTAACCTCCTCCAGCCCCTACACCCCTCCCTATCTCTGTAACCTCCTCCAGCCCCTACACCCCTCCCTATCTCTGTAACCTCCTCCAGCCCATACACCCCTCCCTATCTCTGAAACCTCCTCCAGCCCCTACACCTCTCCCTATCTCTGTAACCTCCTCCAGCCCCTACACCCCTCCCTATCTCTGTAACTTCCTCCAGCCCTTACACCCCTCCCTATCTCTGTAACCTCCTCCAGCCCCTACAGCCCTCCCTATATCTGTAACCTCCTCCAGTCCCTACACCCCTCCCTATCTCTGTAACCTCCTCCAGCCCCTACACCCCTCCCTATCTCTGTAACCTCCTCCAGCCCCTACACCCCTCCCTATCTCTGTAACCTCCTCCAGCCCCTCCAACCCTCTGAGTTCTCTGCGCTCCTCCAAATCCGGCCACTTGACCATCCCCCGATTCCCATCGCTCCACCATGGGCAGCACTGTCGGAGGCTCAGTACTGAGGGAGTGCCGCACTGTCGGAGGGTCAGTACTGAGAGAGCGCCGCACTGTCGGAGGGTCAGTACTGAGGGAGTGCTGCACTGTTGGAGTGTCAGTACTGAGGGAGTGCTGCACTGTCGGAGGGTCAGTACTGAGGGAGTGCCGCACTGTTGGAGGGTCAGTACTGAGGGAGTGCTGCACTGTCGGAGGGTCAGTACTGAGGGAGTGCCGCACTGTTGGAGGGTCAGTACTGAGGGAGTGCTGCACTGTCGGAGGGTCAGTACTGAGGGAGCGCCGCACTGTCGGAGGGTGAGTACTGAGGGAGTGCCGCACTGTCGGAGGGTGAGTACTGAGGGAGCGCCGCACTGTCGGAGGGTCAGTACTGAGGGAGCGCCGCACTGTCGGAGGGTCAGTACTGAGGGAGTGCCGCACTGTCGGAGGGTGAGTACTGAGGGAGCGCTGCACTGTCGGAGGGTCAGTACTGAGGGAGCGCCGCACTGTCGGAGGGTGAGTACTGAGGCAGTGCCGCACTGTCGGGGGGTCAGTACTGAGGGAGTGCCACACTGTCGGAGGGTGAGTACTGAGGGAGTGCCGCACTGTCGGAGGGTGAGTACTGAGGGAGTGCCGCACTGTCGGAGGCTGAGGGAGCGCCGCACTGTCGGAGGGTCAGTACTGAGGGAGCGCCGCACTGTCGGAGGGTCAGTGCTGAGGGAGTGCAGCACTGTCGGAGGGTCAGTACTGAGGGAGTGCCGCACTGTCGGAGGGTCAGTACTGAGGGAGGGCCGCACTGAAGCATTGAAGGGGGGTGGAAGCTGGATAAACACATGAGGGAGAGAAGAATAGAAGGATATGTCCATGTGGGAGGAGAGGGAGAGGAGGTTGGGAGGAGGCTCGTGTGGGACTGAAATGCCAGCACGGAGCAGAGGGGCCAAATGGCCTTTGTCTGTGCTGTATAGTATGTGATAATAATTCCTCTTACTTTCCCTGGCGTGAGGGCAGAATGGCCAATTGCAGGGGGTCCGGCTGCTGCGCGGGGTGCCAGTTTCAGTCACGTGACTGAGCGCCGGGGATCGAGCCTACGTGACAGGGAGACGCATGGTGCCTTGGCAGGCATGACGGGTTCGACAACGTGGATCATGGACTCCACAGCGTGGAGTGGACTAAAGCAAAGTGCAGCTGGTGCTAATGACTCCTAGGCAGGGAGCCAAATCCATAAGGTTTTGTGCTGAGGGGGGCCAGGGTGGAGCTGAGGGTGCAGAAGCAACGAGCTGCACCGCCCGCATTTTACGTTGCAGTCTCAGTGGCGTCCTGGGCTGCCCTCGGGACATATTTGAGTGGCGATCCTTGCCTTCCTGCTTTCAGGGAGGGAGGAACTCTGCCTCCCCCCCCCGAGGGTAACGAGGCAAATCTTATCTCCTCAAGGACAGAGACAAACACCAGCCACAATCCTGCCGGTCCGAGATTTCAGCTTGCCCAGGAGTGCGAGCGCTGGCAGTGTTGGGGCTGGGAAGGGGGCAGGGATCAGGCTCGCACACCTCAGCATGGATACCGCCCGGAGCTGGGCGCTGTCCTCCCCGCCGGGACCTCAGGAGCTCCAGTCGGGTAGAGACCCTCCCACCCGGCGGAGGGGAGCCCACAGTGCCTGCTCAACGGGGAAGTGAACCACACCCCCCCCACCCCACCCCCCCCACCCCCCACCCCCCGCCCCACCACCCACCCTTCCACCCGGACGTCAACCTCAAGGATCAGATTTCCCACTGGCGGGGACTTTAGCTCGGAGGGGGAACGATATTCCAGTGACAGTGAGGCACTCCCTCAGTACTGACCCTCCGACAGTGCAGCACTCCGTCAGTACTGACCCTGTGACAGTGCGGCACTCCTTCGGTACTGACCCTGTGACAGTGCAGCACTCCCTCAGTACTGACCCTGTGACAGTGCAGCACTCCCTCAGTACTGACCCTCCGACAGTGCAGCACTCCCTCAGTACTGACCCTCTGACAGTGCGGCACTCCCTCAGTACTGACCCTGTGACAGTGCGGCACTCCCTCGGTACTGACCCTCCGACAGTGCAGCAATCCCTCAGTACTGACCCTCCGACAGTGCGGCACTCCCTCAGTACTGACCCTCCGACAGTGCGGCACTCCCTCAGTACTGACCCTCCAACAGTGCGGCGCTCCCTCAGTACTGACCCTCCGACAGTGCCGTGCTCCCTCAGTACTGACCCTCCCGACAGTGCGGCACTCCCTCTGGTACTGACCCTCCGACAGTGCAGCACTCCCTCAGTACTGACCCTCCGACAGTGCGGCACTCCCTCAGTACTGACCCTCCGACAGTGCGGCACTCCCTCAGTACTGACCCTCCAACAGTGCGGCGCTCCCTCAGTACTGACCCTCCGACAGTGCCGGTGCTCCCTCAGTACTGACCCTCCGACAGTGCGGCACTCCCTCAGTACTGACCCTCCGACAGTGCGGCGCTCCCTCCAGCACTGACCCACCGACAGTGCGGCACTCCCTCAGTACTGACCCTCCAACAATGCCGCACTCCCTCAGTACTGACCCTCCGACAGTGCGGCACTCCCTCAGTACTGACCCTCCGACAGTGCGGCACTCCCTCTGTACTGACCCTCCGACAGTGCGGCACTCCCTCTGTACTGACCCCTCCGACAGTGCGGCACTCCCTCAGTACTGACCCTCCGACAGTGCGGCACTCCCTCAGTACTGACCCTCCGACAGTGCGGCACTCCTTCAGTACTGACCCTCCGACAGTGCGGCACTCCCTCAGTACTGACCCTCCGACAGTGCGGCGCTCCCCTCAGCACTGACCCTCCGACAGTGCGGCACTCCCTCAGTACTGACCCTCCGACAGTGCGGCACTCCCTCTGTACTGACCCTCCGACAGTGCGGCACTCCCTCTGTACTGACCCTCCGACAGGTGCGGCACTCCCTCAGTACTGACCCTCCGACAGTGCGGCACTCCCTCAGTACTGACCCTCCGACAGTGCGGCACTCCTTCAGTACTGACCCTCCGACAGTGCGGCACTCCCTCAGTACTGACCCTCCGACAGTGCGGCACTCCCTCAGTACTGACCCTCCGACAGTGCGCACTCCTTCAGTACTGACCCTCCGACAGTGCGGCACTCCCTCAGTACTGACACACCGACAGTGCGGCACTCCCTCAGTACTGACCCTCCGACAGTGCGGCACTCCCTCAGTACTGACCCTCCGACAGTGCAGCGCTCCCTCAGTACTGACCCTCCGACAGTGCAGCACTCCCTCAGTACTGACCCTCCGACAGTGCGGCACTCCCTCTGTACTGACCCTCCGACAGTGCGGCACTCCCTCTGTACTGACCCTCCGACAGTGCGGCACTCCCTCAGTACTGACCCTCCGACAGTGCGGCACTCCCTCAGTACTGACCCTCCGACAGTGCGGCACTCCTTCAGTACTGACCCTCCGACAGTGCGGCACTCCCTCAGTACTGACCCTCCGACAGTGCGGCGCTCCCTCAGCACTGACCCTCCGACAGTGCGGCACTCCCTCAGTACTGACCCTCCGACAGTGCGGCACTCCCTCTGTACTGACCCTCCGACAGTGCCGGCACTCCCTCTGTACTGACCCTCCGACAGTGCGGCACTCCCTCAGTACTGACCCTCCGACAGTGCGGCACTCCCTCAGTACTGACCCTCCGACAGTGCGGCACTCCCTCAGTACTGACCCTCTGACAGTGTGGCACTCCCTCAGTACTGACCCTCCGACAGTGCGGCACTCCCCTCAGTACTGACCCTCCGACAGTGCGGCGCTCCCTCAGCTTCTGGAGTGTGGACTCAAACATTTCATATTTATTATTATCTCATACTATACAGCACAGACAGTCGGCCCCTCTGCTCCATGCTGGTGTTTCTACCCCACATGAGCCTCCTCTCCCCCCCCTCTCCCTCTCCCCCCATCAACATATCCTTCTATTTCTCTCTCCCTCATGTGTTTATCCAGCTTCCCCCCTCCCCTTCAATCCATCTCTGTGATTCACCTCGACCACTCCCCGTGGGAGCGAGTCCCACCTTCTCCGCACTCCCCGTGGGAGCGAGTCCCACATTCTCCCTGTGGGAGCGAGTCCCACATTCTCCCCGTGGGAGCGAGTCCCACATTCTCCCCACTCCCTGTGGGAGCGAGTCCCACATTCTCCCCACTCCCCGTGGGAGTGAGTCCCACATTCTCCCCACTCCCCGTGGGAGCGAGTCCCACATTCTCCCCACTCCCTGTGGGAGCGAGTCCCACATTCTCCCCGTGGGAGCGAGTCCCACATTCTCCCCGTGCGAGCGAGTCCCACATTCTCCCCGTGGGAGCGAGTCCCACATTCTCCCCGTGGGAGCGAGTCCCACATTCTCCCCGTGGGAGCGAGTCCCACATTCTCCCCGTGGGAGCGAGTCCCACATTCTCCCCACTCCCCGTGGGAGCGAGTCCCACATTCTCCCCGTGGGAGCGAGTCCCACATTCTCCCCACTCCCCGTGGGAGCGAGTCCCACATTCTCCCCACTCCCCGTGGGAGCGAGTCCCACATTCTCCCCGCGGGAGCGAGTCCCACATTCTCCCCGTGGGAGCGAGTCCCACATTCTCCCCGTGGGAGCGAGTCCCACATTCTCCCCGTGGGAGCGAGTCCCACATTCTCCCCGTGGGAGCGAGTCCCACATTCTCCCCACTCCCCGTGGGAGCGAGTCCCACATTCTCCCCGTGGGAGCGAGTCCCACATTCTCCCCGTGGGAGCGAGTCCCACATTCTCCCCGTGGGAGCGAGTCCCACATTCTCCCCGTGGGAGCGAGTCCCACATTCTCCCCGTGGGAGCGAAGTCCCACATTCTCCCCACTCTCCGCGGGAGCGAGTCCCACATTCTCCCCGTGGGAGCGAGTCCCACATTCTCCCCGTGGGAGCGAGTCCCACATTCTCCCCACTCCCCGTGGGAGCGAGTCCCACATTCTCCCCGTGGGAGCGAGTCCCACATTCTCCCCGTGGGAGCGAGTCCCACATTCTCCCCGTGGGAGCGAGTCCCACATTCTCCCCACTCTCCGCGGGGAGCGAGTCCCACATTCTCCCCGTGGGAGCGAGTCCCACATTCTCCCCGTGGGAGCGAGTCCCACATTCTCCCCGTGGGAGCGAGTCCCACATTCTCCCCGTGGGAGCGAGTCCCACCTTCTCCCCGTGGGAGCGAGTACCACATTCTCCCCGTGGGAGCGAGTCCCACATTCTCCCCGTGGGAGCGAGTCCCACATTCTCCCCACTCCCCGTGGGAGCGAGTCCCACATTCTCCCCGTGGGAGCGTGTCCCACATTCTCCCCCGTGGGAGCGAGTCCCACATTCTCCCCGTGGGAGCGAGTCCCACATTCTCCCCCACCTCCCCGTGGGAGCGAGTCCCACATTCTCCCCGTGGGAGCGAGTCCCACATTCTCCCCGTGGGAGCGAGTCCCACATTCTCCCCGTGGGAGCGAGTCCCACATTCTCCCCGTGGGAGCGAGTCCCACATTCTCCCCGTGGGAGCGAGTCCCACATTCTCCCCCGTGGGAGCGAGTCCCACATTCTCCCCACTCTCCGCGGGAGCGAGTCCCACGTTCTCCCCGTGGGAGCGAGTCCCACATTCTCCCCGTGGGAGCGAGTCCCACATTCTCCCCGTGGGAGCGAGTCCCACATTCTCCCCGTGGGAGCGAGTCCCACCCTTTCTCCCCGTGGGAGCGAGTCCCACATTCTCCCCGTGGGAGCGAGTCCCACATTCTCCCCGTGGGAGCGAGTCCCACATTCTCCCCACTCCCCGTGGGAGCGAGTCCCACATTCTCCCCCGTGGGAGCGTGTCCCACATTCTCCCCGTGGGAGCGAGTCCCACATTCTCCCCGTGGGAGCGAGTCCCACATTCTCCCCACTCCCCGTGGGAGCGGAGTCCCACATTCTCCCCGTGCGAGCGAGTCCCACATTCTCCCCGTGGGAGCGAGTCCCACATTCTCCCCGTGGGAGCGAGTCCCCACATTCTCCCCGTGGGAGCGAGTCCCACATTCTCCCCGTGGGAGTGAGTCCCACATTCTCCCCGTGGGAGCGAGTCCCACATTCTCCCCACTCCCCGTGGGAGCGATCCCACATTCTCCCCGTGGGAGCGAAGTCCCACATTCTCCCCGTGGGAGCGAGTCCCACATTCTCCCCGTGGGAGCGAAGTCCCACATTCTCCCCGCGGGAGCGAGGTCCCACATTCTCCCCGTGGGAGCGAGTCCCACATTCTCCCCGTGGGAGCGAGTCCCACATTCTCCCCGTGGGAGCGAGTCCCCACATTCTCCCCGTGGGAGCGAGTCCCACATTCTCCCCGTGGGAGCGAAGTCCCACATTCTCCCCGTGGGAGCGAGTCCCACATTCTCCCCACTCCCCGTGGGAGCGAGTCCCACATTCTCCCCGTGGGGAGCGAAGTCCCACATTCTCCCCGTGGGAGCGAGTCCCACATTCTCCCCACTCCCCGTGGGAGCGAGTCCCACATTCTCCCCACTCCCCGTGGGAGCGAGTCCCACATTCTCCCCGTGGGAGCGAGTCCCACATTCTCCCCACTCCCCGTGGGAGCGAGTCCCACATTCTCCCCGTGGGAGCGAGTCCCACATTCTCCCCACTCCCCGTGGGAGCGAGTCCCACATTCTCCCCGTGGGAGAGAGTCCCACATTCTCCCCATGGGAACGAGTCCCACATTCTCCCCGTGGGAGCGAGTCCCACATTCTCCCCGTGGGAGCGAGTCCCACATTCTCCCCGTGGGAGCGAGTCCCACATTCTCCCCACTCCCCGTGGGAGCGAGTCCCACATTCTCCCCACTCCCCGCGGGAGCGAGTCCCACATTCTCCCCGTGGGAGCGAAGTCCCACATTCTCCCCGTGGGAGCGAGTCCCACATTCTCCCCACTCCCCGTGGGAGCGAGTCCCACATTCTCCCGTGGGAGCGAAGTCCCACATTCTCCCCGCGGGAGTGAGTCCCACATTCTCCCCGTGGGAGCGAGTCCCACATTCTCCCCACTCCCCCGTGGGAGCGAGTCCCACATTCTCCCCATGGGAGCGAGTCCCACATTCTCCCCACTCCCCGTGGGAGCGAGTCCCACATTCTCCCCACTCCCCGTGGGAGCGAGTCCCACATTCTCCCCGTGGGAGCGAGTCCCACATTCTCCCCACTCCCCGTGGGAGCGAGTCCCACATTCTCCCCACTCCCCGTGGGAGCGAGTCCCACATTCTCCCCGTGGGAGCGAGTCCCACTTTCTCCCCGTGGGAGCGAGTCCCACATTCTCCCCACTCCCCGTGGGAGCGAGTCCCACATTCTCCCCACTCCCCGTGGGAGTGAGTCCCACATTCTCCCCGTGGGAGCGAGTCCCACTTTCTCCCCGTGGGAGTGAGTCCCACATTCTCCCCACTCCCCGCGGGAGCGAGTCCCACATTCTCCCCGTGGGAGCGAGTCCCACATTCTCCCCGTGGGAGCGAGTCCCACATTCTCCCCGTGGGAGCGAGTCCCACATTCTCCCCGTGGGAGCGAGTCCCACCTTCTCCCCCGTGGGAGCGAGTCCCACATTCTCCCCGTGGGAGCGAGTCCCACATTCTCCCCGTGGGAGCGAGTCCCACATTCTCCCCACTCCCCGTGGGAGCGAGTCCCACATTCTCCCCGTGGGAGCGTGTCCCACATTCTCCCCGTGGGAGCGAGTCCCACATTCTCCCCGTGGGAGCGAGTCCCACATTCTCCCCACTCCCCGTGGGAGCGAGTCCCACATTCTCCCCGTGGGAGCGAGTCCCACATTCTCCCCGTGGGAGCGAGTCCCACATTCTCCCCGTGGGAGCGAGTCCCACATTCTCCCCGTGGGAGCGAGTCCCACATTCTCCCCGTGGGAGCGAGTCCCACATTCTCCCCGTGGGAGCGAGTCCCACATTCTCCCCACTCTCCGCGGGAGCGAGTCCCACATTCTCCCCGTGGGAGCGAGTCCCACATTCTCCCCGTGGGAGCGAGTCCCACATTCTCCCCGTGGGAGCGAGTCCCACATTCTCCCCGTGGGAGCGAGTCCCACCTTCTCCCCGTGGGAGCGAGTCCCACATTCTCCCCGTGGGAGCGAGTCCCCACATTCTCCCCGTGGGAGCGAGTCCCACATTCTCCCCACTCCCCGTGGGAGCGAGTCCCACATTCTCCCCGTGGGAGCGTGTCCCACATTCTCCCCGTGGGAGCGAGTCCCACATTCTCCCCGTGGGAGCGAGTCCCACATTCTCCCCACTCCCCGTGGGAGCGAGTCCCACATTCTCCCCGTGGGAGCGAGTCCCACATTCTCCCCGTGGGAGCGAGTCCCACATTCTCCCCGTGGGAGCGAGTCCCACATTCTCCCCGTGGGAGCGAGTCCCACATTCTCCCCGTGGGAGTGAGTCCCACATTCTCCCCGTGGGAGCGAGTCCCACCATTCTCCCCACTCCCCGTGGGAGCGAGTCCCCACATTCCTCCCCGTGGGAGCGAAGTCCCACATTCTCCCCGTGGGAGCGAGTCCCACATTCTCCCCGTGGGAGCGAGTCCCACATTTCCCCGCGGGAGCGAGTCCCACATTCTCCCCGTGGGAGCGAGTCCCACATTCTCCCCGTGGGAGCGAGTCCCACATTCTCCCCCCCGTGGAGCGAGTCCCACATTCTCCCCCGTGGGAGCGAGTCCCACATTCTCCCCACTCCCCGTGGGAGCGAGTCCCACATTCTCCCCGCGGGAGTGAGTCCCACATTCTCCCCGTGGGAGCGAGTCCCACATTCTCCCCACTCCCCGTGGAGCGAGTCCCACATTCTCCCCATGGGAGCGAGTCCCACATTTCTCCCCACTCCCCGTGGGAGCGAGTCCCACATTCTCCCCACTCCCCGTGGGAGCGAAGTCCCACATTCTCCCCGTGGGAGCGAGTCCCACATTCTCCCCACTCCCGTGGGAGCGAGTCCCACATTCTCCCCCACTCCCCGTGGGAGCGAGTCCCACATTCTCCCCGTGGGAGCGAGTCCCACTTTCTCCCCGTGGGAGCAGAGTCCCACATTCTCCCCACTCCCCGTGGGAGCGAGTCCCACATTCTCCCCACTCCCCGTGGGAGTGAGTCCCACATTCTCCCCGTGGGAGCGAGTCCCACTTTCTCCCCCGTGGGAGTGAGTCCCACATTCTCCCCCACTCCCCGCGGGAGCGAGTCCCACATTCTCCCCCGTGGGAGCGAGTCCCACATT
>JANJGN010001904.1:32500-60000 GCA_026770705.1 Isurus oxyrinchus
TAACCTCCTCCAGTCCCTACACCCCTCCCTATCTCTGTAACCTCCTCCAGCCCCTACACCCCTCCCTATCTCTGTAACCTCCTCCAGCCCCTTCACCCCTCCCTATCTCTGTAACCTCCTCCAGCCCCTACACCCCTCCCTATCTCTGTAACCTCCTCCAGCACCTGCACCCCTCCCTATCTCTGTAACCTCCTCCAGCCCCTACAACCCTCCGAGATTTCTGCGCTCCTCCAATTCCGGCCTCTTGACCATCCCCCGATTCCCATCGCTCCACCACTGGCGGCCGTGCCTTCAGCTGCCTCGGGGGGGGCCCTGAGCTCTGGAATTTCCAGCATGGGGACCTGTTGTGTGAACGGGGACTGGGTGTGAGTTCGGACACGGGGACAGCGGAGTTTGGGATGAGGTGAAGATTCCGGAGGGTAGAATGTGGGAGAGCAGCCGGGAGAGGGTTGGCATAGTCGAGTCTGGAGGGAACGAGGGTGTGGGTGAGGGTTTCAGCAGCGGATGAGCTGAGACAGGGGGTGGAGTCGGGCGATGTTACGGGGGTGGGAATAGGTGGTCTTAGCGATGGCGCCAATATGAGGGCGGAAGCTCATCTCGAGGTCAAACGTGACACTGAGGCTGTGAAGAGAGCGGCTTAATCTGCGCCTGTTACCGGGGAGAGGGATGGAGTCGGTCACTAGGGAACGGAGGTTGGGATATATCATTCCCCGAGAGTCAATCTTCGGTAAGAACTGGAATGTCAGGGCAGCTGTTTGGTGTGGATGTCCAGAACAAGGGGGCAAAAGCTTCAAATTGGAGCCAAGCACTTCACACACACACACACACAGACACACACACACACAGACACACACACACACACACACACACACAGACAGACACACACACACACACACACAGACACACACACAGACACACACACAGACACACACACACAGACACACACACACACACACACACACACACAGACACACACACACACACACACACACACACACAGACACACACACAGACACACACACACAGACACACACACACACAGACACACAGACACACACACACACATACACACACACACACACACACACACACACACCTTGACACACAGACACACACACAAAGACACACACAGACACACACACACAGACACACACACACACACACAGACACACACACAGACACACACAGACACACACACACACAGACACACAGACACACACACACACACAGACACACAGAGACACACACACACACACACAGACACACACACACACACAGACACACACACACAGACATACACACACACACGCACACAGACACACACACACACATACAGACAGGCACACAAACTCAGACAGACACACACACAGACACACAGACATACACACACACACGCACACAGACACACACACACACACACACACACACACAGACAGGGGAGCGGGAATCTGGAACTCTCTCCCCCACCCCCAATGAAGCTGTCGAGAGTGGGAGGGGGTCAATTGGAGATTTCCACACGGAGGTGGATAGTTTTTTGTTGGGTAAGTGGTTAAAGGGTTACAGAACCCGGGCCGGCAGAAGGAGTTAACCCCACAGATCTGCCGCGACCTGACTGAATGGCTGGATAGGCTGGAGGGGCTGAATGGCCACGTGTTGGTGTGTTCCAAGTGGGAGTGGGGCTGAGTGCGGGGGGTGGGGGGGGAGGTGGGGGGGGGGGAGAGGGGGGTGGTGGTAGGGGCCGGGCATGTGGCCTGAAGCGGACGCGCCTTTGGGAAGGGCGGCATTCCCCAACTGGCACGGGGCTGGGGTGTGATGCCCTCCTTTGCCGAATAGCCGGCGGGCACTCGGGGCCGCGGGAACCAGCCTGGACGGTCGCACAGACTTTACCCTTCCACGCGCCACTCCCCTGCCCTCCCAGGGCAGCCCGCCCTCCCCAATCCCAGTCAGTCGGTGGGGGCAGGGGGGAGGGGGTTTGAGGGCGGTGGAGTGGGTGTTGGGGGGGCGGGGTTGGGGCTGGGGTTTGTGGTGGGTGGGGCTTGTGGGGGGGCGGTAGGGTTGGGGGTTGGGGGCTGGGTTGGGGGTAGGGGGTTGTGGGGGGTTGGGGTTTGGGGGGGTGTGGGTGTTGGGGGGGTGGGGTTGTGGGGGGGTGGGGTTGGGGGTTGGGGGCGGGATTGGGGGTGGGGTGTTGGGGGGGTGGGCTTGGGGGGGTGGGGTTAGGGGTGGGGGGGTTGAGGGTGTGTGAGGTTGGGGGTTGGGGGCGGGGTTGGGTGTTGGGGGCGGGGTTGGGTGTTGGGGGCGGGGTTGGGGGGGTGGGGTTAGGGGTGGGGGGGTTGGGGGTGTGTGAGGTTGGGGGTTGGGGGCGGGGTTGGGGGTTGGGGGCGGGGTTGGGGGTTGGGGGCGGGGTTGGGGTTTGGGGGCGGGGTTGGGGGTGTGGGGTTGGGGTTTGGGGGCGGGGTTGGGGGTGTGGGGTTGGGGGGGTGGGGTTGGGGGTGGGGGGTTGGGGGGGCGGGGTTGGGTGTGGGGGGGTTGGGGGGGGCGGGGTTGGGGGTGGGGGGTTGGGGGGGCGGGGTTGGGAGTTGGGGGCGGGGTTGGGTGTGGGGGGTTGGGGGGGGCGGGGTTGGGGGTGGGGGGTTGGGGGGGGGCGGGGTTGGGAGTTGGGGGCGGGGTTGGGTGTGGGGGGTTGGGGGGGGCGGGGTTGGGGGGGGTTGGGAGTTGGGGGCGGGGTTGGGGATGGGGGGTTGGGGGGTGGGGTTGGGAGTTGGGGGCGGGGTTGGGGGTGGGGTGTTGGGGGGGTGTGGGGTTGTGGGGGGGGTGGGGTTGGGAGTTGGGGGCGGGGTTGTGGGGGGGGTGGGGTTGGGGGTTGGGGGTGGGGTTGGGGGTGGGGTGTTGGGGGGGTGTGGGGTTGGGGGTTGGGGGCGGGGTTGGGGGCGGGGTTGGGGGGGTGTGGGGTGTTGGGGGGGTTGGGGCGGGGTTGGGGGTGGGGTGTTGGGGGGGTGTGGGGTTGGGGGTTGGGGGCGGGGTTGGGTGTGGGGGGTTGGGGGGGTGGGGTTGTGGGGGGGGTGGGGTTGGGGGTTGGGGCGGGGTTGGGGGTTGGGGGCGGGGTTGGGTGTGGGGGGTTGGGGGGGTGTGGGGTTGGGGGTTGGGGGCGGGGTTGGGTGTGGGGGGTTGGGGGGGTGGGGTTGGGAGTTGGGGGCGGGGTTGGGGGTGGGGTGTGTGGGGGGTTGGGCGGGGTTGGGGGTGGGGTTGGGGGTGGGGTTGGGGGTGGGGTGTTGGGGGGGTGGGGTTGGGGGTTGGGGGCGGGGTTGGGGGTGGGGGGTTTGGGGGCGGGGTTGGGGGTGGGGGTTGTGGGGGCGGGGTTGGGGGTGGGGGTTGTGGGGGGGTGGGGTTGGGAGTTGGGGGCGGGGTTGGGGTTGGGGGTTGGAGGGGGGGGACAGTTGGCGTGTGTCAGCTGAGTCAGGAGGGGAGAGGGCTGGAAGGGTAAAGCCTGGATCCTCTGGGCACCGAGCAGACTATCGGGTGGAACGTGTTATGCAGGTGATGGGGTTTGGTGCAGTAAGTGTTGTTTGTGTCCTGAGCTGTTTCGGAGGGAGATGAAGGGTGCTTCCGACTGGTCCCGTGACTCACGTCAGGCGCAGCGAGTTGTAACCTGCATCGGTGCACAGAACATGATTACAGGAACGCCTCACAGTGCACCACGGGGACGAGTGAGTTAGACTTTCAGTCGATGACTGTGCAGCTCAGAAAAGCATCATTCTCTCATACCTCGCAAGGCGTTGCCAAGTATTCACTGAGCGGGGTTTGGGGGGGGTGTCGGGGGTGGGGGTGGGGTTGCTGCGGAGGGGCTGGTTGGGGGTTTAGATGTTGGGCTGTATGTGAGGAGCAGAGTTCAGGCAGACTCTGCCTTGTGGAAAGGGCAGACGTTGATGTTTCACTCAGCCAATTCTGAAGCGATTAACGCTTAACAGAACACCAGAAATCGCAGCAGGAGTAGGCCATTCAGCCCATCGAGCCTGCTCCCCCATTCAGTACCATCATTTCTGATCTTGGGCTTGAACCCCACTTTCCCACCCGCTCCCCATACCCCTCGATTCAGAGAGATCTGTCTATCCCAGCCGTAAATATATTCAACAATGGAGCATCCACAACCCTCTGGGGTCGAGAATTCCAAAGATTCACAACCCTTTGGGTGAAGAAATTTCTCCTCATCTCAGTCCTAAATGATCAGCCCCTTATCCTGAGACTGGACCCCCGTGTTTTAGATTCTCCGACCAGTGGAAACAATCTCTCAGCGCCCACCCTGTCAAACCCCTTCAGGATCTTGTAGGTTTCAATCAGATCGTCTCTCATTCTTCTAAACTCCAGAGAATATAAACCCAATTGACTCAGCCCCTCATCGTAGGATATCCCCCTCATCCCAGGGACCAATCTAGTGACCCTTCACTGTACCACCTCCAATACAGGTATATCCTTCCTTAAATGTGGAGACCCAAACCTCACACAGTATTCCAGATGTGGTCTCACCAACACCCTGTACAACTGGAGCAAGGCTTCTTCCTTCTTGTACCCCAGCCCCTGTAATAAAGGCCCACAAACCATTTACCTTCCTAACAGCTTACTGCACCCACACCCTAACTTCCTGTGTTCCTTGTACAAACTCACCCGAGTCTCTCTGAACATCAACACTTAACAGGTTTCACACCTGTTAAATAATATTCTGGTTTCCTATCCTGAGTGACACATTTTGGGAGGTAGAAGTGAGAAGAGGTCATGTAAATTAAATGGTGCTATTTAAAAGTGGAGCAGGAACAGAGGGACCCAGGAGTCTATGCACAGAAAGCGTTGGAGGTGGCTGAATGGATTGAACATAGCATATGTGACCCTCGACTTCATCAGCAAAAACATTGAGTACCGAAGCAAGGACGCTATTTTAGATCCTTTATAAAACACCGATTAGCCCCTAGTGGGATTCCGGGCTCCACACTTTGGGAAGGATGTCAAGGGGCCTCAGAGAGGGTGCGGAGGGAGATTGACCCCCGAATGGGACCAGGGATGAGGGGCTTCAGTTCATGTGGAGAGGCTGGAGAAGCTGGGATTGTTCTCCTTAGAGCGGAGAAGGTTAAGGGGGGAGATTGAATCGAGACGTTCAGAATCAGGAAGGGGGTTCGGACAGAGTAAATAAGGAGACACTGTTCCCACTGGGCAGGAGGGTCGGTAACCAGAGGGGACACAGATTGAAGAGAATCGGGAAGGGAACCAGAGGGGGAGATGAGGAGAATTTGTTTTTATTTACACAGCGAGTTGTTGTGATCTGGAAGGCGCTGCCTGAAAGGGCGGTGGAAGCAGATTCAATAGGAACTTTCAAAAGGGGGAGAATCGGATAAATACTGGAAGGGATTTGCAGGGAGATGGGGGGAAGAGGGGTTGGCGAGAGTGGGACTAATTGGACAGGTCTCTCAAAGAGCCGAAACAGACACGATGGGCTGAATGGCCTCCTCCTGTGCGATACAATTGTTTTCCCAATCGATGTGGGTGTTGCTGGCCTGGCCTATGAGGGAGGGAGGGATCTCATAGAAACCTATAAAATTCTAACAGGATTAGACAGGGTAGATGCAGGAAGGATGTTCCCGATGGTGGGGGGGGGTCCAGAACCAGGGGTCACAGTCTGAGGATACGGAGTAGACCATTTCGGACTGAGATGAGGAGAAATTTGGGTTTGAACTCATGTCGCTGGATCATTAGTGTTGGGAGTTACTTGTTCGGTAAAATATCCATGATGTCACTGTACCCATCGCCACCTCACCCTGCCACATGTAGTGGCATCACTGTTCCCATCCAGAACGTGGTGATTGCTTAACTCCCTCCCACCCCCCCCATCAGTCGCCGCTGGAGAACACCCTCCTGGCACTGACTGCAACTGATGTCACAAAATTAATTCATAGTAAAAGGAACGACTCTCCACTCACTGCATTCAGCAGAAGAAGTCAGCCTGCCTTCTCTGGGAGGTTTTGCTGCTGTTTTCAGTTAGCACTTCTGCCTGCTCCGATTAGTAGGCTCCATTTAAATTGACTCCATTTGCTGCAGTTCAGAACCTTTGTTTAAATAGACTCTGCAGCCTGGTTGCTGAAGTCCATAGAGGCACTATTTAAATAGACTCTGTAGACTGTTTGCTGCAGTTCAGAACCTTTGTTTAAATAGACTCTGTAGGCTGTTTGCTGTAGTCAGTAGAGGCACTATTTAAATAGACTCTGTAGACTGTTTGCTGCAGTTCAGAACCTTTGTTTAAATAGACTCTGTAGGCTGTTTGCTGTAGTCAGTAGAGGCACTATTTAAATAGACTCTGTAGACTGTTTGCTGCAGTTCAGAACCTTTGTTTAAATAGACTCTGTAGGCTGTTTGCTGTAGTCAGTAGAGGCACTATTTAAATAGACTCTGTAGACTGTTTGCTGCAGTTCAGAACCTTTGTTTAAATAGACTCTGTAGGCTGTTTGCTGAAGTCAGTAAAGGCACTATTTAAATAGACCCTGTAGACTGTTTGCTGCAGTTCAGAACCTTTGTTTAAATAGACCCTGTAGACTGTTTGCTGCAGTTTAGAACCTTTGTTTAAATAGACTCTGTAGGTTGTTTGCTGAAGTCCATAGAGGCACTATTTAAATAGACTCTGTAGGCTGTTTGCTGTAGTCAGTAGAGGCACTATTTAAATAGACCCTGTAGACTGTTTGCTGCAGTTCAGAACCTTTGTTTAAATAGACTCTGTAGGTTGTTTGCTGAAGTCCATAGAGGCACTATTTAAATAGACTCTGTAGACTGTTTGCTGTAGTTCAGAACCTTTGTTTAAATAGACTTTGTAGGCTGTTGCTGAAGTTTGGTAGAGGCACTATTTAAATAAACTGTGTAGAATGTTTGTTGAAGTTTATAAAGGCACTATTTAAATAAACTCTGTAGAATGTTTGCTAAAGTTCATAGTGTTACAACCGGGATGGGAGGAGTGCACAGTTTCTCCAGCCCCACTACTCCACATGTCACACCATGAATGTAAATGTTTTATTCACTCATCAAAATGGCCAATTGTTTACTTTCAATATCAGTAAAACCAGAATAAAAGAGACTGTAACAAGGCTTCTTTCAGGAAAGTCAGAATGGTTGATTTATTATGAAACAAAACTTCTTTTTAAAAACAAGCTGCAAATATTGGTTAACATACAATTTGTAATCTGGAAGTGTAACTGTACACCCCTTTGAATCCTAATGCACACATACACACAAAACAAATAGGGTCTCTGCAGAGGTTGGCATTTAAGGGGTAAAACACCTTTTTGCCAATGGGGAAACTTTATGAAAAAGGAAGAAGTTCGAAAGGTTTTGACCACTGTCCAGCTAGTGGTCCTGTGTGTGAAGATGGATCACTGGTCACAATAGTTGCTTGGAAGTTCTTTCCAAAGGAGCTTCAGTGTGGAGGAGAACAGAGCGGGGTCAAGGTCCTTGTGATCTCTCCCTTGTTTCAGCTTCTCAGGTTTCCAAATACAGATGAGTTATACTGAGAAGAGGATTTTTAGCTGGACACTGATAACTACACTGAATTTCAGACGAGGCAGGGAAAGCCGTGTTGGGCAGCACCCCCCCCCCCCCTTTTTTTATTTATTCCCAAACTGAATCCAAAAAACAACTTCAAAACAGAAACTCATCTCAGTCAGGTGGTTTCCACAAAATCACCAGCCTCTGAAAACTGTGGCTTTTTTCTTCCCCCAGCAATTAAAGTCCAAATAAATAATTAGTTCTTATCACCTCAGGTGCCTTGCTAGTCATTCAGCTTCTCTCAGGTGACTTGTTGGAACAGGCAGCCTGCTCACAGTCCAAATTGAACTTATAACCATTCAAAAAAAACTCAGGTGAGTTTCCAAGAAAGTGTCCAAATAATTCAATGCCCTTCCATTTTAAAAAAAACATCTAATTCTTGGAGATATGTTTTCATAACAGAAGCAGCATTTAAACAGATTCTTTACGCTGCTGTAGCTCAGTAACTCTTTAAAATTTGCTGTTGTTCATAGACAATCTCTTTAAATAGATTCTGTAGACTGTTTGATGTAGTTCATTGAGATGTGTTAAATAGATTCTGTAGACTGTTTGATGTAGTTCATTGAGATGCATTAAATAGATTCTGTAGACTGTTTGATGTAGTTCATTGAGATGATTTAAATAGATTCTGTAGAGTGTAATAATTTATAGAGGCTTTTTGTTTAAATAGACTCTGCAGATTGTTTGCAAAGTTTCAACAGCTGTTGCTGGGTGGATAGACTGTTTGCTGTGAGGCCTGTCCCACATCCCACTCATTGGCTAACATGATGGTGTCCACTTTGTGGATAGTGTCTGGAAGAACTCCCCACCCCCTACTCTTCTGTCCAACAGTGGCTATGGGAAGTTTTACATCCATCAGAGATGGCAGCTGGGGTCCTCAGTTTAATGACAAGACAAAACTGCGGATGCTGGAAATCCAAAACAAAAACAGAATTACCTGGAAAACCTCAGCAGGTCTGGCAGCATCGGCGGAGAAGAAAAGAGTTGACATTTCGAGTCCTCATGACCCTTCGACAGAACTTGATTTCGAGTCCAAGAAAGAGTTGAAATATAAGCTGGTTTAAGGTGTGTGTGTGGGGGGCGGAGAGAGAGAGAGAGACAGAGGTGCTTGTGTAGACAAACAAGCAGTGATAGAAGCAGATCATCAAAAGATGTCAGCAACAATGGTACAATAGAACACATAGGTGTTAAAGTTAAAGTTGGTGATATTATCTAAACGAATGTGCTAATTAAGAATGGATGGTAGGGCACTCAAGGTACAGCTCTAGTGGGGGTGGGGAGAGCATAAAAGATTTTAAAATATTTAAAAATAATGGAAATAGGTGGGAAAAGAAAAATCTATATAATTTATAGGGAAAAAAAAGGGGAAGAGGGGGAAACAGAAAGGGGGTGGGGATGGGGGAGGGAGCTCACGACCTAAAGTTTTGAATTCAATATTCAGACCGGAAGGCTGTAAGGTGCCTAGTCGGAAGATGAGGTGTTGTTCCTCCAGTTTGCGTTGGGCTTCACTGGAACAATGCAGCAAGCCAAGGACAGACATGTGGGCAAGAGAGCAGGGTGGAGTGTTAAAATGGCAAGCGACAGGGAGGTTTGGGTCATTCTTGCGGACAGACCGCAGGTGTTCTGCAAAGCGGTCGCCCAGTTTACGTTTGGTCTCTCCAATGTAGAGGAGACCACATTGGGAGCAACGAATGCAGTAGACTAAGTTGGGGGAAATGCAAGTGAAATGCTGCTTCACTTGAAAGGAGTGTTTGGGCCCTTGGACAGTGAGGAGAGAGGAAGTGAAGGGGCAGGTGTTACATCTTTTACGTGGGCATGGGGTGGTGCCATAGGAGGGGGTTGAGGAGTAGGGGGTGATGGAGGAGTGGACCAGGGTGTCCCGGAGGGAGCGATCCCTACGGAATGCCGATAAGGGGGGTGAAGGGAAGATGTGTTTGGTGGTGGCATCATGCTGGAGTTGGCGGAAATGGCGGAGGATGATCCTTTGAATGCGGAGGCTGGTGGGGTGATAAGTGAGGACAAGGGGGGACCCTATCATGTTTCTGGGAGGGAGGAGAAGGCGTGAGGGCGGATGCGCGGGAGATGGGCCGGATACGGTTGAGGGCCCTGTCAACGACCGTGGGTGGAAAACCTCGGTTAAGGAAGAAGGAGGACATGTCAGAGGAACCGTTTTTGAAGGTAGCATCATCGGAACAGATGTGACGGAGGTGAAGGAACTGGGAGAATGAGATGGAGTCCTTACAGGAAGCGGGGTGTGAGGAGCTGTAGTCGAGGTAGCTGTGGGAGTCGGTGGGTTTGTAATGGATATTGGTGGACAGTCTATCACCAGAGATTGAGACAGAGAGGTCAAGGAAGGGAAGGGAAGTGTCAGAGATGGACCACGCGAAAATGATGGAGGGGTGGAGATTGGAAGCAAAATTAATAAATTTTTCCAAGTCCCGACGAGTCTACTGCATTCGTTGCTCCCAATGTGGTCTCCTCTACATTGGAGAGACCAAACGTAAACTGACCGCTTTGCAGAACACCTGCGGTCTGTCCGCAAGAATGACCCAAACCTCCCTGTCGCTTGCCATTTTAACACTCCACCCTGCTCTCTTGCCCACATGTCTGTCCTTGGCCTGCTGCATTGTTCCAGTGATGCCCAACGCAAACTGGAGGAACAACACCTCATCTTCCGACTAGGCACCTTACAGCCTTCCGGACTGAATATTGAATTCAACAACTTTAGGTCGTGAGCTCCCTCCCCCATCCCCACCCCCTTTCTGTTTCCCCCTTTTCCCCTTTTTTTCCCTATAAATTATATAGATTTTTCTTTTCCCACCTATTTCCATTATTTTTAAATATTTTAAAATCTTTTATGCTCCCTCCACCCCCACTAGAGCTGTACCTTGAGTGCCCTACCATCCATTCTTAATTAGCACATTCGTTTAGATAATATCACCAACTTTAACTTTAACACCTATGTGTTCTTTTGTACCATTGTTGCTGACATCTTTTGATGATCTGCTTCTATCACTGCTTGTTTGTCCATACAACCACCTCTCTCTCTCCCTATCTCTCCGCCCCACACACACACCTTAAACCAGCTTATATTTCAACTCTTTCTTGGACTCGAACTCAAGTTCTGTCGAAGGGTCATGAGGACTCGAAACGTCAACTCTTTTCTTCTCCGCCGATGCTGCCGGACCTGCTGAGTTTTTCCAGGTAATTCTGTTTTTGTCCTCAGTTTAATGTCTCATCCTGAAAGGCATGTTAACACTCCCTCAGTACTGACCCTCCGACAGTGCGGCTCCCTCTCAGTACTGACCCTCCGACAGTGCAGCGCTCCCTCAGTACTGACCCTCCGACAGTGCGGCACTCCCTCAGTACTGACCCTCCGACAGTGCGGCTCTCTCTCAGTACTGACCCTCCGACAGTGCGGCACTCCCTCAGTACTGAACCTCTGACAGAGCGGCACTCCCTCAGTAATGACCCTCCGACAGTGTGGCACTCCCTCAGTACTGACCCTCCGACAGTGTGGCAATCACTCAGTACTGACCCTCCGACAGTGCGGCTCTCTCTCAGTACTGACCCTCTGACAGTGCGGCTCTCTCTCAGTACTGACCCTCCAACAGTGCGGCTCTCTCTCAGTACTGACCCTCCGACAGCGCGGCACTCCCTCAGAACAGAACCTCCAACAGTGCGGCACTCCCTCAGTACTGACCCTCCGACAGTGCGGCACTCCCTCAGCACTGACCCTCTGACAGTGCGGCTCTCCCTCAGTACTGACCCTCCGACAGTGCGGTGCTCCCTCAGTACTGACCCTCCGACAGTGCGGCACTCCCTCAGTACTGACCCTCCGACAGTGCGGCACTCCCTCAGTACTGACCCTCCGACAGTGCGGCACTCCCTCAGTACTGACCCTCCGACAGTGTGGCACTCCCTCAGTACTGACCCTCTGACAGTGCGGCACTCCCTCAGTACTGACGATCCGACAGTGCGGCACTCCCTCAGTACTGACCCTCCGACAGTGCGCGCTCTTTCAGTACTCGAACCTATGATCTTTTGTCTCAGAGATGAGATGTTTGCCAATCTGAGATTCTGAGCTCACCATTTTCTTGGCAAATACTTTCTTGTGTCTGGGATTTGGTTAATGCTGACAGATGTACATCAATGATGTAACATCTGGAGTGAAGCCAGTCTGGTCCTCTCCTGTTTGTGGAGCTCTCTTCCAGACACTGTTGTCATCTGCAACACTCCACTCTGCACCCACAGCTCCAAACAGAGCGATGTGCTCACACGGAATCTGTGTTTATCAAAGGGAGATTTTTGGAATGAGGATAACAAGCCTAGAGTCTGCAGCTGAGTAAGGCACACAGGTACAGGAAAAAACCCAGGCTGACACCCATACACACACACACACACACAGACACACACACACACACACACATACACACACACACACACACACACATACACACACACACACACACACACACACACACACACACACACACACACCCATACACACACACACACACACACACACACACACACCCATACACACACACACACCCATACACACACACACACACACACACACACACACACAGACACACACACACAGACACACACACACAGACACACACACACACACACAGACACACACAGACACACACAGACACACACACACACAGACACACACACACAGACACACACACACAGACACACACACACACACACAGACACACACACAGACACACACACACACACAGACACACACACACACACACACACACACAGACACACACACACACACACAGACACACACACAGACACACACACACACACAGACACACACACACACACACACACACACAGACACACACACACACACACACACACAGACACACACACACACACACACACACACACACACACAGACACACAGACACGCACACACAGACACACACACACACACACTCACACACACACACACAGACACACACACACACACACAGACACACAGACACGCACACACACACACACACACACACACACTCACACACACACA
The DNA here is from genome assembly GCA_026770705.1 of Isurus oxyrinchus. Taxonomy (NCBI): domain Eukaryota; kingdom Metazoa; phylum Chordata; class Chondrichthyes; order Lamniformes; family Lamnidae; genus Isurus; species Isurus oxyrinchus. The sequence continues at coordinate 45,126 of JANJGN010001904.1, forward strand.
CACAGACACACACACACACACAGACACACACGCACACACACACACACAGACACACACACGCACACACTCACACACACACAGACACACACACACACACACACAAATACACACACACATATACACTGACTCACACATCACTCATGCAAACACCACACACATACGCACACACAAACTCTCTCACACACACACGCACCCTCACACAGCACTGACACACATGCATTCATGCATCATCACTCACACACACTCCCACACACACACACGCTCTGTCTCACTCTGACACACTCACACACACACACTCTCACTCACACACACACACACTCTCTCTCACAAACACACACTCACACACACACTCTCTCTCACAAACACACACTCACACACACACTCTCTCTCTCTCTCACAAACACACACGTTGTCTTGCTCTCACACACACACACACACCAGTTCTCCCCGATGCCCTGCGGGGAGGGGGGGGCAATATTTTATCCCTCAATCAACATCGGCTGAGAAAACAAAAACAAAAACCCGACGATCCGGGTCACGGTCACGTCGCCGCTCGCGGGATCTTGCTGTGCGCAAAATGGCCACCGCGCTACCTGCAGTGGCCGACTTCGGTGGGGGGGGGGGAGGTAATAAAAAAAGAGTCCTCTGTTGGCTGCGTGGGGGAGGCGTGGGGGTGGGTGGGGGTGGGGTGGGGGTGGGTGGGGGTGGGGTGGGGGTGGGGTGGCGGTGGGGTGGGCGTGGGTGGGGGTGGGGTGGATGGGGGTGGGGTGGGCGTGGGTGGGGGTGGGGTGGATGGGGGTGGGGTGGGCGTGGGTGGGGGGTGGGGTGGGGGTGGGTGGGGGTGGGTGGGGGTGGGGTGGGGTGGGCGTGGGTGGGGGGTGGGGTGGGGGTGGGTGGGGGTGGGGTGGGGGTGGGTGGGGGTGGGTGGGGGTGGGGTGGGGGTGGGTGGGGGTGGGGTGGGGGGGGAGTGGGGGCAGTGAGGCCCACGCGGGCTGGCCCGTGGGTATTTCGGTCGACCAGTGAACAGGCCGATTGTCCGGACACTAAAGCGCCGATTCCGTCCGGATCGATTTGTCCCCGTCCGTGTCCAGTCGGACAGTCGGCGGGCGAGCTCGGGGGGGGAAAGGGCCAGAGACCCTCGGGATGTTCTGGGGAAAAGCTCATCCCCGGGTGGGAGGGGGTTTCCAGCCGCCAATCGCCAGTTAAGTAAACGTTTCAGCAGATCGTCTGTAAGGTCTCCCCTCCCTCACGCAGAGTCACGTGAGGGGACAGGGCGTATAACCGTCTGCAAACCTAATTACCTTTTCCAACTTGGCAAAGTATTCACCTCCCTCAGCCGCTCGGGGCCTCCTCTACTCCTCATCTCCCCCTCTGGTTCCCTTCCCGATTCTCTTCAATCTGTGTCCCCTCTGGTTACCGACCCTCCTGCCCAGTGGGAACAGTCTCTCCTTATTTACTCTGTCCGAACCCCCTTCCTGATTCCGAACGCCTCGATCCAACCTGCTCTAGAGAGGTCGGCCCTTTAGACTTTGATTCGTTGATTGGAGACGCTGGGACAGAGGTGTTCAGACACCGGTCAGTCATAATCTGATTTACCCGTGGAACCAGCCTCCAAGGGCTGAATGGCCTCCTCCAGTTCCTATGTTCAGCACCATTCGCAACTCCTCAGATACTGTGTCCAAATGCAGCAAGACCTGGACAATATCCAGGCTCAGGGCTGACCAGTGGTGAGTAACATTCACACCACACAAGTGCCAGGCAATGACCATCTCCAACAAGAGAGAATCTAACCATCGCCCCTTGATGGTCAATGGCATTACCATCTCTGAATCCCTCAGTACTGACCCTCCGACAGTGCGGCACTCCCTCAGTACTGACCCTCCGACAGTGCAGCGCTCCCTCAGTACTGACCCTCCGACAGTGCGGCTCTCCCTCGGTACTGACCCTCCGACAGTGCGGCACTCACTCAGTACTGACCCTCCGACAGTGCGGCACTCCCTCAGTACTGAACCGCCGACAGTGCGGCACTCCCTCAGTACTGACCCGCCGACAGTGCGGCACTCCCTCAGTACTGACCCTCCGACAGTGCGGCGCTGCCTCAGTACTGACCCTCCGACAGTGCGGCGCTCCCTCAGTACTGACCCGCCGACAGTGCGGCGCTCCCTCAGTACTGACCCTCCGACAGTGCGGCGCTCCCTCGGTACTGGCCCTCTGACAGTGCGGCGCTCCCTCAGTACTGACCCCCCGACAGTGCGGCGCTCCCTCAGTACTGACCCCCCGACAGTGCGGCGCTCCCTCAGTACTGACCCCCCGACAGTGCGGCGCTCCCTCGGTACTGGCACTGGAAGTGTTGGCCTGGATTATGGGCTTGAGTCTTTGGCGTGGGGCCCTCAAAAACCTCTGAGCCAATGCCTGAAATAGCGGAGGGGCTGAGCTATAGGGAACCTGAGATGTTTCATATCACTGAAGGTTCTCACTGCCTCCCTCAATCTCTCTCTCACTGCCTCTGCATCTCTCGCTCTCTCACTGCCTCTTGCTCTCTCTCTTTTGTTTTTCTGTCTCTGCCCCTCTCTCTCTCTCCTTTCATTTTCTGTGTCTCTCTCTTTCCCTCTCTGCCTTTGTCTCTTTCTCTCATTCTCTCTCTGTCTCTCTCTCTCTGTCTCTCTCTCTGTCTCTCTCTCATTCTGTGCATCTCCCTCTCTACCTGACTCTCTCTCTCTGTTTTCTCTCCCTCTCTGCCCCTGTCCCTCTCACTCTCTCTGCCTCTTTTTCTGTCTGTCTCTCTCTTTGCCTCTCTCTATCTCTGTCTGCCTCTCTCTGACTTTCTGCCTCTGTCTCTCTCTGTCTCTCTCTGTCTCTCTCTCTGTCTCTCTCCCTCCCTCTCTCTCTTGCTGCCCCCTTCCCCTCTCTCTCCCTGTCTGTCTCTCTCTCTCCCTCTCTCCCTCCCTCTCTCTCTCCCCCTCACTCTCTCCCTCTCTCCCTCCCTCTCTCTCTCCCCCTCACTCTCTCCCTCTCTCCCTCCCTCTCTCTCTCTCAGTGTGCTGCTGTTTCTAACCCATCATCTCACCTCATGGTGCTGGTATGACACTGATCTCTTGCCCAGCTGTTATTCTCTCCCCTGTCTGATCCAAACACTTGGCTGCCTGTCCCTCTGTGACTCTCCCCCACCAACACACGGTCCTGATGAATATTTCAAACCTGGGCCAGCCTCTTCACACACCCGCATCAATCCCTGTCCGCATCTTAACCCCTCAAGAGGTGTCCCTCTTCATCTCCAACATGCCCTGCGCCCCTAACACTGGCGTGTGAACCTTCACAACCCCATTCTGATCCTCAGGACACTGTCCACAGTGCAACACTGAGGTCCAGTGGCCAGAACACTGTAAGCTGCTATTCGCCTGCGAGTGCCTCACTTGCTGGGTTTCTGCATGGATTAACACTGGGCCAGGGTGAGGGGGGGAGAGGACAGAGGAGTCAGGGACAGGTGTAGAGACGGGAAGCAGGAGATGTCAGGCAGGATGGGAGGTTAAGGAGGGGAGTAGGTCTGCATCCTTGTTTTCAAATCCCTCGAGGCCCTACACCCCTCCCTATCTCTGTAACCTCCTCCAGCCCCTACACCCCTCCCTATCTCTGTAACCTCCTCCAGCCCCTACACCCCTCCCTATCTCTGTAACCTCCTCCAGCCCCTACACCCCTCCCTATCTCTGTAACCTCCTCCAGCCCCTACACCCCTCCCTATCTCTGTAACGTCCTCCAGCCCCTACACCCCTCCCTATCTCTGTAACCTCCTCCAGCCCCTACACCCCTCCCTATCTCTGTAACCTCCTCCAGCCCCTACACCCCTCCCTATCTCTGTAACCTCCTCCAGCCCCTACACCCCTCCCTATCTCTGTAACCTCCTCCAGCCCCTACACCCCTCCCTATCTCTGTAACCTCCTCCAGCCCCTACACCCCTCCCTATCTCTGTAACCTCCTCCAGCTCCTACACTACTCCCTATCTCTGTAACCTCCTCCAGCCCCTACACCCCTCCCTATCTCTGTAACCTCCTCCAGCTCCTACACCCCTCCCTATCCCTGTAACCTCCTCCAGCCCCTACACCCCTCCCTATCTCTGTAACCTCCTCCTGCCCCTACACCCCTCCCTATTTCTGTAACCTCCTCCAACCCCGACAACCCTCCCTATCTCTGTAACCTCCTCCAGCCCCTACACCCCTCCCTATCTCTGTAACCTCCTCCAACCCCGACAACCCTCCCTATCTCTGTAACCTCCTCCAGCCCCTACACCCCTCCCTATCTCTGTAACCTCCTCCAGACCCTACACCCCTGCCTATCTCTGTAACCTCCTCCAGCCTCTACACCCCTCCCTATCTCTGTAACCTCCTCCAGACACTACACCCCTCCCTATCTCTGTAACCTCCTCCAGACCCTACACCCCCTGCCTATCTCTGTAACCTCCTCCAGCCCCTACACCCCTCCCTCTCTCTATAACCTCCTCCTGCCCCACCACGCCTCCCTATCTCTGTAACCTCCTCCAGTCCCTACACTCCTCCCTATCTCTGTAACCTCCTCCAGCCCCAGCACCCCTCCCTATCTCTGTAACCTCTTCCAGTCGCTGCACACCTTCCTATCTCTGTAACCTCCTCCAGCCCCTACACCCCTCACTATCTCTGTAACCTCCTCCAGCCCCTACAACACTCCCTATCACTGTAACCTCCTCCATCCCCTACACCCCTCCCTATCTCTGTAAACTCCTCCTGCCCCTATCCCCCTCCCTATCTCTGTAAACTCCTCCAGTCCCTACACCCCTCGCTATCTCTGTAACTTCCGCCGGCCCCTACACGCCTCCCTATCTCTGTAACCTCCTCCAGCCCCGACACCCCTCCCTATCTCTGTAACCTCCTCCAGCCCCTACACACCTCCCTATCTCCGTAACCTCCTCCTACCCCAAAAACCCTCCCTATCTCTGTAACCCCCTCCAGCCCCTACACCCCTCCCTATCTCTGTAATCTCCTCCAGCCCCTACGCCCCTCCCTATCTCTGTAACCTCCTCCAGCCCCTACATGCCTCCCTATCTCTGTTACCTCCTCCAGCCCGTACACCCCTCCCTATCTCTGTAACCTCCTCCAGCTCCCACACCCTTCCCTATCTCTGTAACCTCCTCCAGCCCCTACAACCCTCCCTATCTCTGTAACATCCTCCAGCCGCTTCACCCCTCCCTATCTCTGTAACCTCCTCCAGCCCCTACACCCCTCCCTATCTCTGTAACCTCCTCCAGCCCCAGCACCCCTCCCTATCTCTGTAACCTCCTCCAGCCCCTACACCCCTCCCTATCTCTGTAACCTCCTCCAGCCCTGACACCCCTCTCTGTCTCTGTAACCTCCTCCAGCCCCTACACCCCTCCCTATCTGTGTAACCTCCTCCAGCCCTTACATCCCTCCCTATCTCTATAACCTCCTCCAGCCCCTACACCCCTCCCTATCTCTGTAACCTCCTCCAGCCCGTACACCCCTCCCTATCTCTGTAACCTCCTCCAGCCCCTACACCCCTCCCTATCTCTGTAACCTCCTCCAGCCCCTACACCCCTCCCTATCTCTGTAACCTCCTCCAGCCCCTACACCCCTCCCTATCTCTGTAACCTCCTCCAGCCCCTACACCCCTCCCTATCTCTGTAACCTCCTCCAGACCCTACACCCCTCACTATCTCTGTAACCTCCTCCAGCCCCTACACCCCTCCCTATCTCTGTAACCTCCTCCAGCCCCTACACCCCTCCCTATCTCTGTAACCTCCTCCAGCCCCTACACCCCTCCCTATCTCTGTAACCTCCTCCAGCCCCTACAACCCTCCCTATCTCTGTAACCTCCTCCAGCCCCTACACTCCTCCCTATCTCTGTAACGTCCTCCAGCCCCAACACTCCTCCCTATCTCTGTAACCTCCTCCAGCCCCTACAACCCTCCGAGATCTCTGCGTTCCTCCAATTCCGGCCTCTTGACCATCCCCTGATTTCCATCGCTCCACCATTGGCGGCCGGGCCTTCAGCTGCCTCGGGGGGAGCCCTGAGCTCTGGAATTCCCTCTCTGTCTATATCTCTCTCTCTCCTTTCAGACGCTGCTTAAACCCTGCCTCTGTGACCGAGCTTTCACTCGCCAGTCCCCTATATCTCCTGATGTGTCTCGAGATCAGCTTCTGTCTGATAACGTTCCCGGGAAGTGACTGGGGTTGTATTACCCCATCGATGGTGTGCGTCCTGCGCTCTGGCGGGACTGTGTGGTGACCACTGCCTGCTGCCCCTCAGGTCCCCCACTCTCCCATGCCCGTCTCTGCCACCTCAGCTGCACAGGATGGCACTGGGCCCAGAAGGTGCTCGATTGGCTGCTCTCTGCCGCCCCTGTGCCGTCTCGTCGGCCGGCTGGTCTGCACGTCTCTCCCAACGCCCTTCATACAATCCCCGCACCCCCCCAGGTCACGGCCGTCAGTGACTGTCTCCCATTCGTCAGCGCCAACGTCCACCACCTTCACCTCTCACTTGCAGTGGGGGGGGGGAGTTATGGACGCCCAGTAGGTGGTAGCCTATTGGCCAGTTCTCCGTACAGATGGTCTTTGGTCCTATGGCCTTCATCCACCTGTCAGACGTGGCTCATCCAGCGCCGGCTCCATTGGCGTAAAGGTGCTATACAAATGCAAGCTTTGGGTGGTTGGGTGGTTCCGGTGGTTCCCTCACAGCAACCCGGCCGAGATAGGGAACTCGCCGGCTATGGGGCCAGGGATTTCCCAATGGTGTTTCCCGACAACTTAGTGAATAGTAAATCAGCCGCTGGGGATGCGGCGCCAGGTCATCACAGGGTAATTCAGTTGTTGTTTAAGAACAATCCTGTTGAGTATATTAAGGACAATGAGGGATTATCTCAAGCTGGTGACATTCAGGGAGTTCCTCAGGATTGTCACCAACACAGCCCGAGGGACATGCAGAGCTCAATGCTGCATCGCCCAGAGTTCCAGCAACTCATTGGTGAACACTCACCCCCCCCGGTTCAGAAGGTTCTGGGATCGATACCCCACCCCAGAGACTCGAGCCTCACTTTCCAGACTGACACTCGTGGTGCCGGTACTCAGGGGGCGCCGCACGGTCAGAGGGTCAGTACTGAGGGAGCGCCGCACGGTCAGAGGGTCAGTACTGAGGGAGCGCCGCACTGTCGGAGGGTCAGTACTGAGGGAGTGCCGCACTGTCAGAGGGTCAGTACTGAGGGAGTGCCGCACTGTCGGAAGGTCAGTGCTGAGGGAGTGCCGCACTGTCGGAGGGTCAGTACTGAGGGAGTGCCGCACTGTCGGAGGGTCAGTACTGAGGGAGTGCCGCACTGTCGGAGGGTCAGTACTGAGGGAGCGCCCCACTGTCGGAGGGTCAGTACTGAGGGAGTGCCACAATGTTAGAGGTGCCATCTTTTCAGGGTGAGATGTTACACTGAGGCCCCCGTCTGCCCCCTGGGGTGGATGTACAAGATCCCACGGCTGCTGAGCCGCTGTGTGGAAGACGAGTGGGAGGTTGGTAATGGCGGTGGGCTGGTGGGCGTTGGGGTGGGGGTGGGTGGGGAGGCCGGCTGGGGGGGGGGGGGGGAGGGTGGGGTGTGGTCTCTCCCTGCCATCCTGCGACCCAATGTTTATCCCTCAACCAACATCGCTTAAGAACGAAGGGCGATCTGGCCCATTATCGCGTGGGTGTCCGTGGGAGCTTGCTGTGCGCAAATTTGGAGCAAGGGGTCGATGGGCTGAAGGAGCAGGGGAATCTTCCTGTGCCACCCTTGGCGTTCCCCGGGGCCGCTGTGCCCAGCGAGGCGGCTGAAGGGGCAGAGCTGATGGCAACAAAATGGCCGCCCCGATGTTCGTCAAGTTGGGATTGTTGAGGTGGAACCAACAACCTAAATCAAACATAACATCTCCCCAAGTCGCTGGCTGCCAGGCGCTCATACCTATCTGTAATTATCATTCAAACAGGTGTCATTCCAGTTTGTTATGTTATTGCTGCAATTTATTTGAAAACTCCATCAGCCACACCTTTGCGTGACAAGGCCTCTCTCTCTCTCTCTCTCTCACTTGTCACATTTCCTGTTTTGAACGAATAACAACTCCCCCACAAACAGATTCCCGTACACCTCCCGCCTTCCACAAAATTCTCCCTGCGTCACCTCACCCAGGAGGCCCGGGTCTGAGAGCCGTGGGCGCAGGCTCCATGTCAGGCCCTGCGCCTACAGGCCTTCACATCAAGGCCTGAGTTCCTTGGATGACCGCTTGCCTGTTCGCCCTCGGCTGAATTATCTCCACGGCTTGTATTCATCATCATTCCACGGCTAGCAAGGTCGGGGGTTCCCTCAGCACTGACCCTCCGACAGTGCGGCGCTCCCTCAGTACTGACCCTCCGACAGTGCGGCACTCCCTCAGTACTGACCCTCCGACAGTGCGGCACTCCCTCAGTACTGACCCTCCGACAGTGCGGCGCTCCCTCAGTCCTGACCTTCCGACAGTGCGGCGCTCCCTCAGTACTGACCCTCCGACAGTGAGGTGCTCCCTCAGTACTGACCCTCCGACAGTGCGGCGCTCCCTCAGTACTGACCCTCCGACAGTGCGGCACTCCCTCAGTACTGACCCTCCGACAGTGCGGCGCTCCCTCAGTAGTGACCCTCCGACAGTGCGGCGCTCCCTCAGTACTGACCCTCTGACAGTGCGCGCTCCCTCAGTACTGACCCTCCGACAGGTGCGGCACTCCCTCAGTACTGGCCCTCCGACAGTGCAGCACTCCCTCAGCACTGACCCTCCGACAGTGCAGCGCTCCCTCAGTACTGACCCTCCGACAGTGCGGCGCTCCCTCAGTACTGACCCTCCAACAGTGCGGCACTCCCTCAGTACTGACCCTCTGACAGTGCGGCACTCCAGTGTAGGGGCTGGAGGGGGTTACAGAGATAGAGAGGGGTGTAGGGGCTGGAGGAGGTTACAGAGATAGGGATGGGTGTAGGGGCTGGAGGAGGTTACAGAGATAGGGAGGGGTATAGGGGCTGGAGGAGGTTACAGAGATAGGGAGGGGTGTAGGGGCTGGAGGAGGTTACAGAGATAGGGAGGGGTGTAGCGGCTGGAGGAGGTTACAGAGATAGGGAGGGGTGTAGGGGCTGGAGGAGGTTACAGAGATAGGGAGGGGTGTAGGGGCTGGAGGAGGTTACAGAGATCGGGAGGGGTGTAGGGGCTGGAGGAGGTTACAGAGCTGGGTGGGGTGTAGGGGCTGGAGGAGGTTACAGAGATAGGGAGGGGTGTAGGGGCTGGATGAGGTTAAAGAGATAGGGAGGGGTGTAGGGGCTGGAGGAGGTTACAGAGATAGGGAGGGGTGTAGGAGCTGGAGGGGGTTACAGAGATAGGGAGGGGTGTAGGGGCTGGAGGAGGTTACAGAGATTGGGAGGGGTGTAGGGGCTGGATGAGGTTACAGAGATAGGGAGGGGTGTAGGGGCTGGAGGGGGTTACAGAGATAGGGAGGGGTGTAGGGGCTGGAGGAGGTTACAGAGATAGGGAGGGGTATAGGGGCTGGAGGAGGTTACAGAGATAGGGAGGGGTGTAGGGGCTGGAGGAGGTTACAGAGATAGGGAGGGGTGTAGCGGCTGGAGGAGGTTACAGAGATAGGGAGGGGTGTAGGGGCTGGAGGAGGTTACAGAGATAGGGAGGGGTGTAGGAGCTGGAGGGGGTTACAGAGATAGGGAGGGGTGTAGGGGCTGGAGGAGGTTACAGAGATAGGGAGGGGTGTAGGGACAGGAAGTGTTTACAGAGATAGTGAGGGGTGTAGGGGCTGGAGGGGGTTACAGAGATAGGGAGGGGTGTAGGGACAGGAGGAGGGTACAGAGATAGGGAGGGGTGTAGGGGCTGGAGGGGGTTACAGAGATAGGGAGGGGTGTAGGGACTGGAGGGGGTTACAGAGATAGGGAGGGGTGTAGGGGCTGGAGGAGGTTACAGAGATAGGGAGGGGTGTAGGGGCTGGAGGGGGTTACAGAGATAGGGAGGGGTGTAGGGGCTGGAGGGGGTTACAGAGATAGGGAGGGGTGTAGGGGCTGGAGGAGGTTACAGAGATAGGGAGGGGTGTAGGGGCTGGAGGAGGTTACAGAGATAGGGAGGGGTGTAGGGACAGGAGGAGGGTACAGAGATAGGGAGGGGTGTAGGGGCTGGAGGATGTTACAGAGATAGTGAGGGGTGTAGGGGCTGGAGGAGGTTACAGAGATAGGGAGGGGTGTAGGGGCTGGAGGAGGTTACAGAGATAGGGAGGGGTGTAGGGGCTGGAGGATGTTACAGAGATAGTGAGGGGTGTAGGGGTTGGAGGAGGTTACAGAGATAGGGAGGGGTGTAGGGGCTGGAGGAGGTTACAGAGATAGGGAGGGGTGTAGGGACTGGAGGAGGTTACAGAGATAGGGAGGGGTGTAGGGGCTGGAGGAGGTTACAGAGATAGGGAGGAGTGTAGATGCTGGAGGGGGTTACAGAGATAGGGAGGGGTGTAGGGACTGGAGGAGGTTACAGAGATAGGGAGGGGTGTAGGGGCTGGAGGAGGTTACAGAGATAGGGAGGGGTGTAGGGGCTGGAGGAGGTTACAGAGATAGGTAGGGGTGTAGGGGCTGGAGGAGGTTACAGAGATAGGGAGGGGTGTAGGGGCTGGAGGAGGTTACAGAGATAGGGAGGGGTGTAGGGGCTGGAGGAGGTTACAGAGATAGGGAGGGGTGTAGGGGCTGGAGGAGGTTACAGAGATAGGGAGGGGTGTCGGGGCTGGAGGAGGTCACAGAGACGAAGCAGGGATGCTGGGGACGAAGGGCTGGGGTGGTGGAAAACAGGGATTAGAATTTTCAAACCCAGGCCTCACTTGATTGGCTGGAACGTGGTTCTGTGTGGGAAGGCGATGAGGGCAAACGCCTGCGAGGCGCTACATGGTGGCAGCGGCGGCCTGCGTTTTTCGGGAGGGTAGAATGTGGGAGGTCCGGGGTAGGGGGTGGTTGGGATAGGCCTGGCCAGAGTTTGGGAAGCAGCAGAGATTTTCATATCCACTCCTCCCACTCCCTGAGGGGTGAGTGCCGGGCTCTCTTCACCTGGTGCCTGAATAATGGCCATTGACGTCCGGAGGGCCAGTGCCTGAGTAAGTGAGGGAGCAGCAGAGATGGAGGGAGGGTTTCCTGTTTCTCCGTGTCGTGTGAATCAATGCAACTGGCAAACGCTTCTTCAGCCAATGTGTTTATTTATTCCCAACCTCTTGCGTGTGGCGTCTTAATCCAGATCTGGCTCTCGTTCATTTGACTTGTTTAGGCTCTGTGGCTAATTTATTTGCCCAGGGAAGCGGGCGGTGAAATACCATTCTTGCCACGATAACCCTTTCCCTTCAGCAGCCCGCCCCCCCCCCCTTTGACTCGCCTGTCCAGATGCTGGATTTTCCCTTTCCAGATGTTGGGTCAGCGTGTCCCTGCCCTGCGGAGCGCCGGATCCCGACAGCGGTCCGACTCGCTTCCGAAGCGCCCTCCCGACGTCGGGAAAGCGGGGGTGCCGCAACCGGGTGAGGCCCCGCACTGCTGGCCCGTTGGCGCACAGCAAGATCCCACGTCGCGGCAACAGAACGGGTCATTTCTCTTGCTCCGAGCAGCGTTGGGCGAGGGGTAAGGATGGGCCCCCAGGACAGTGGGGAGAGTTCCCCGCTCCTCCCACTCACCCCCTCTGCTTCCAGTAACGTCCCAGGGATCATTCACAACCACCCCAGAGGCCAGACTGATTGGGGGGGGGCCCCGGTTTGAGTTCACATCCTGAAAGACGGCATCTCTAACAGTGCGGCACTCCCTCAGTACTCACCCTCCGACAGTGCAACACTCCCTCAGTACTGACCCTCCAACAGTGCGGCACTCCTTCAGTACTGACCCTCCGACAGTGCAGCACTCCCTCAGTACTGACCCTCCGACAGTGCGGCACTCCCTCAGTACTGACCCTCCGACAGTGCGGTGCTCCCTCAGCACTGACCCTCCGACAGTGCGGCACTCCCTCAGTACTGACCCTCCGACAGTGCGGCACTCCCTCAGTACTGACCCTCCGACAGTGCGGCGCGCCCTCAGCACTGACCCTCCGACAGTGCGGCGCTCCCTCAGTACTGACCCTCTGACAGTGCGGCACTCCCTCAGTACTGACCCTCCGACAGTGCGGCACTCCCTCAGTACTGACACTCCGACAGTGCGGCACTCCCTCAGTACTGACCCTCCGACAGTGCGGCGCTCCCTAAGTACTGACCCTCCGACAGTGCAGCACTCCCTCAGTACTGACCCTCTGACAGTGCGGCACTCCCTCAGTACTGACCCTCCGACAGTGCGGCACTCCCTCAGTACTGACCCTCTGACAGTGCGGTGCTCCCTCAGCACTGACCCTCTGACAGTGCGGCACTCCCTCAGTACTGACTGTCCGACAGTGCGGCGCTCCCTCAGCACTGACCCTCCGACAGTGCGGCACTCCCTCAGTACTGACCCTCCGACAGTGCAGTGCTCCCTCAGTACTGACCTCCCGACAGTGCAGCACTCCCTCAGTACTGACCCTCCGACAGTGCGACGCTCCCTCAATACTTACCCTCCGACAGTGCGGCACTCCCTCAGTACTGACCCTTCGACAGTGCGGCACTCCATCAGTACTGACCCTCCGACAGTGCGGCGCTTCCTCAGTACTGACCCTCCGACAGTGCGGCGCTCCCTCAGTACTGACCCTCCGACAGTGTGACCTTCCCTCAGTACTGACCCTCCGACAGTGCGGCTCTCCCTCAGTACTGACCCTCCGACAGTGCGGCACTCCCTCAGTACTGACCCTCCGACAGTGCGGCTCTCCCTCAGTACTGACCCTCCGACAGTGCGGCGCTCCCTCAGTACTGACCCTCCGACAGTGCGGCGCTCCCTCAGTACTGACCGTCCGACAGTGCGGCGCTCCCTCAGTACTGACCCTCCGACAGTGCGGCGCTCCCTCAGTACTGACCCTCCGACAGTGCGGCGCTCCCTCAGTACTGACCGTCCGACAGTGCGGCGCTCCCTCAGTACTGACCGTCCGACAGTGCGGCACTCCCTCAGTACTGATGATCCAGGGACAGTGTGGAGTGGATCCTGCATTGTTCTAGCCCCCGCTGCTTCCTGTTGAGTTGAGGTTAAAGGTCCTTTGGCACTCATGAAAGAACGGCATATCCTCCTGGGGTAGCCCTCATCCCTCGGCTGCCTCCCCCTACGTGGTCATATAAATCATGGCTTCCCTTCCTGGGATCTTGCTGTGCACAATATGGCCACCATTGCTTGCGTGGCAACAAGTAGAGAGTGTCTTTGAGATAGTAAAGCATCTATGAATGCCCCGCAAAGGGGACCAAAATACTCGAAGGGGAAATATTAGCGGAGTTTTCTACAGGATTATATAGCATGTGCAGCAGAGAAGCAGGCCATTCGGCCCAGCCACTCCATGCTGGTGTTAATACTCCACTTGAGCCTCCTCCCCTCTTTCCTCATCAGCGTGACCCTCAATTCCCATCTCCCTCACATCCCTGTCTAGTTTCCCCTTAAATACGTCGACACTATTGACCTCGGCCGCCCCCTGTGGGTGCGAGTCCCACACCCTTCCCCACTCTCTGGGTAAAGACGTTTCTCCCGGATTCCCCACTGGGTTTCTTGGGGACTCTCTTATATTGACGGCCTCTAGTTCTGGCCTCTCCCCACAAGAGGAAACCTCCTCTGTGTATCCACTCGTTCCAAACCTTCCTCCATTTTGAATGTCTCGAATAGGTCACCCAATCAGTGTCCTTTCTTCAACAGAGCGAAGAGAACGGACTGTCAATCCTTTCCCGATATGTAAACCCACCCAGTTCTGCGATCATCCTTGTCAATCTTCTCCGCACCCACCACCCCTCCAGTGTCTCGATCTCCTTTTTGTAATCTGGCGACCAGGACTGCACACCGTGTGGTATAACTGAGGTTCGATACTTGTTTCGCATAAGCACCCTATCTTTACAAGGGGTAAAAAAATCAGGGTTGACTGAGACCAATTGGAACACTTTACCTAAGAGCTGGGAAAGACAAGATGGGCTGAATGACCTCCGTCTGTGCTGAGTTATTCCACAATCCCAAAAAATATCACTTACATTTTTATAGCACCTTTCAGTAACATCAGGACAAGGCAAGGACATTACTCTGGTTGGAGCAGAGAGACTGTTATATAGTTGGAGCTGATAGATGATCGAATGTTCAGTCAAAGAGGTCGGTTTTAAGAGCAACTTAAAGATGGAGAGAGAGAGAGAGAGAGAGAGAGAGAGAGAGGTGTTGAGGTTTAGGGAGGGAATTCCAGAGCTCAGGGTCCCCCAAGGCAGCTGAAGGCCCGGCCGCCAATGGTGGAGCGATGGGAATCGGGGGATGGTCAAGAGGCCGGAATTGGAGGAGCGCAGAGATCTCGGAGGGTGGTAGGGGCTGGAGGAGGTTACAGAGATAGGGAGGGGTGTAGAGGCTGGAGGAGGTTACAGAGATAGGGAGGGGTGTAGGGGCTGGAGGAGGTTACAGAGATAGGGAGGGGTGTAGGGGCTGGAGGAGGTTACAGAGATAGGGAGGGGTGTAGGCGTTGGAGGAGGTTACAGAGATAGGGAGGGGTGTAGGGGCTGGAGGAGGTTACAGAGATAGGGAGGGGTGTAGGGGCTGGAGGAGGTTACAGAGATAGGGAGGGGTGTAGGCGTTGGAGGAGGTTACAGAGATAGGGAGGGGTGTAGGGGCTGGAGGAGGTTACAGAGATAGGGAGGGGTGTAGGGGCTGGAGGAGGTTACAGAGATAGGGAGGGGTGTAGGGGCTGGAGGAGGTTACAGAGATAGGGAGGGGTGTAGTGGC
>JANJGN010001904.1:65000-100290 GCA_026770705.1 Isurus oxyrinchus
CAGAGTGACCCAGGCCGACGAGGGGCCAGACTCAATGGCCTGGGGTCCTCAACGCGGAACCGGGCCACAGGCCTCAGGCCCACAGACAGGCCGGAGACGGACAGCCCGTCACTCCCACCCTCAGGAACCCGGGCAAACATGGCCCGAGACCCTCGCAAGCCTGTCCAGCAGGTGACCTGCATTCCTTTAGCGCCCGTCACCACCTCAGGATGTCCCACGCGGCCAATGGAGTGTGCACAGCAAGCTCCCACAAGCAGCAATGCCACAATGGGCCAGGTCATTGGCTATTTTATTTTGGCGATGGACGAGGGGTCAATGTGGGCCCCTGGACACATGGAGAGATCTCGCACTCTCCCCCCCTCCCCACACAACACCCCTGTTCTTCTTCAAATAACAGAAAGGGAGGGGTGTAGGGGCTGGAGGAGGTTACAGAGATAGGGAGGGGTGTAGGGGCTGGAGGAGGTTACAGAGATAGGGAGGGGTGTAGGGGCTGGAGGAGGTTACAGAGATAGGGAGGGGTGTAGGGGCTGGAGGAGGTTACAGAGATAGGGAGGGGTGTAGGAGCTGGAGGAGGTTACAGAGATAGGGAGGTGTGTAGTGGCTGGAGGAGGTTACAGAGATAGGGAGGGGTGTAGGGACTGGAGGAGGTTACAGAGATAGGGAGGGGTGTAGGAGCTGGAGGAGGTTACAGAGATAGGGAGGGGTGTAGGGGCTGGAGGAGGTTACAGAGATAGGGAGGGGTGTAGGGGCTGGAGGAGGTTACAGAGATAGGGAGGTGTGTAGTGGCTGGAGGAGGTTACAGAGATAGGGAGGGGTGTAGTGACTGGAGGGGGTTACAGAGATAGGGAGGGGTGTAGGGGCTGGAGGAGGTTACAGAGATAGGGAGGGGTGTAGGGGCTGGAGGAGGTTACAGAGATAGGGAGGGGTGTAGGGGCTGGAGGAGGTTACAGAGATAGGGAGGGGTGTAGGGGCTGGAGGAGGTTACAGAGATAGGGAGGGCTGTAGAGGCTGGAGGGTTTTACAGAGATAGGGAGGGTTTTTGGGGTTGGAGGAGGTTACAGAGATAGGGAGGAGTGTAGGGACTGGAGGAGGTTACAGAGATAGGGAGGGGTGTAGTGACTGGAGGAGGTTAGAGAGATAGGGAGGGTGTAGGGGCTGGAGGAGGTTACAGAGATAGGGAGGGGAGTAGGAGCTGGAGGAGGTTACAGAGATAGGGAGGGGTGTAGGGGCTGGAGGAGGTTACAGAGATAGGGAGGGGTGAGGAGGGATTTGAAAACGAGGGTGAGAATTTGAAAGTGGAGGTGTTGCCGGACCGGGAGCCAGTGTGGGTCAGCGAGCACAGGGGGTGATGGGTGAATGGGGTGAGTTAGGAGAAGCGGGATCTGGGGGTAGTGGATTGTTTGGATGAGTTGAAGCGTATGGAGAGGTTTGATCCGGATTGAGGTGATGCATTGAGCACGAGTTTGTGAAGCCAGACAGATACTTGGAATACACAGATGAGCTCTGAGTGAGTCTACAGTTTGCTTCGAGTCACCTTGGGCCCTTTCGTGTCTGGGCTAGCCCATCAATCAGACCTTGTTTTTCCTCTTTCAAATGACTGTTTCATGTCTCGAGTACCAAAGGAATATTCCTGGAGGAGCTGCAATAAAACATCACATCGTTGGCACAGGAGCGGAGAGGGTTTATAATCGATCGGGAAAGGTCGAACAGGCCGGGGCTCTTTCCTCTGGGAGAGAGGAGGCTGAGGGGGGACCTGATCGAGGTCTTTAAAATCCTGAAAGGGGTTCGATAGGGTCGACGTAGAGAAGATGTTTCCACTTGTCGGGGGGGGAGAGACCAGAACGAGGGGGGCCATGGATATCAGACAGTCCCTGGTAAATCCGATGGGGAATTCAGGAAAAACGTCTTTACCCAGAGAGCGGGGAGAATGTGGGACTCGCTCCCACGGGGAGAATGTGGGACTCACTCCCACGGGGAGTGGGGAGAATGTGGGACTCGCTCCCACGGGGAGAATGTGGGACTCGCTCCCACGGGGAGAATGTGGGACTCGCTCCCACGGGGAGAATGTGGGACTCGCTCCCACGGGGAGAATGTGGGACTCGCTCCCACGGGGAGTGGGGAGAATGTGGGACTCGCGCCCACAGGGAGTGGGGAGAATGTGGGACTCGCTCCCACGGGGAGTGGGGAGAATGTGGGACTCGCTCCCACGGGGAGAATGTGGGACTCGCTCCCACGGGGAGAATGTGGGACTCGCTCCCGCGGGGAGAATGTGGGACTCGCTCCCACGGGGAGAATGTGGGACTCACTCCCACGGGGAGTGGGGAGAATGTGGGACTTGCTCCCACGGGGAGAATGTGGGACTCGCTCCCACGGGGAGAATGTGCGACTCGCTCCCACGGGGAGAATGTGGGACTCGCTCCCACGGGGAGAATGTGGGACTCGCTCCCACGGGGAGAATGTGGGACTCGCTCCCACGGGGAGAATGTGGGACTCGCTCCCACGGGGAGAATGTGGGACTCGCTCCCACAGGGAGAATGTGGGACTCGCTCCCACGGGGAGAATGTGGGACTCGCTCCCACTGGGAGAATGTGGGGACTCGCTCCCACGGGGAGAATGTGGGACTCGCTCCCACGGGGAGTGGGGAGAATGTGGGACTCACTCCCACGGGGAGAATGTGGGACTCGCTCCCACGGGGAGTGGGGAGAATGTGGGACTCGCTCCCACGGGGAGAATGTGGGACTCGTTCCCACGGGGAGTGGGGAGAATGTGGGACTCGCTCCCACGGGGAGAATGTGGGACTCGCTCCCACGGGGAGAATGTGGGACTCGCTCCCACGGGGAGAATGTGGGACTCGCTCCCACGGGGAGTGGTCGAGGTGAATCGCAGAGATGGATTGAAGGGGGGGGAAGCTGGATAAACACATGAGGGAGAGAGAAATAGAAGGATATGTCGATGGAAGGGGGGGAGAGGCAGAGGGGGTTGGGGGGAGGCTCGTGTGGGCTGGAACACCAGCACAGAGCAGAGGGGCCGAATGGCCTGTTACTGAGGGTTATGTTTCAAATAATTCTACTTTAGAGGATGGTTAAGCACTGGGATCTCAGAGAAAACAGAACACCAAAAGCAAAGATTACTAACTAACTCATGTAATTGATCAGTGATGGCCAGAAGGTCTCTCTCTCTCTCTCTCTCTCTCTTGTCTCAGATCCAGTGGGGAATGGGTTTGACTCCTCACTTGAATGTCTTGAACTCGCAATCCAGACGACTCACCAAGTGCAAGTACTGAGGGAACGCCGCACTGTCAGAGGGTCAGTTTTGAGGGAGTGCCGCAGTGTCGGAGGGTCAGTACTGAGGGAGTGCCGCACTGTCGGGAGGGTCAGTACTGAGAGAGTGCCGCACTGTCAGAGGGTCAGTAATTGAGGGAGCGCCGCACAGTCAGAGGGTCAGTATTGAGGGAGCACCGCAGTGTCGGAGGGGTCAGTACTGAGGGAGTGCCGCACTGTCAGAGGGTCAGTACTGAGGGAGTGCCGCACTGTCGAAGGGTCAAGTATTGAGGGAGTGCCGCACTGTCGGAGGGTCAGTACTGAGGGAGCGCCGCACTGTCTGAGGGTTAGTACTGAGGGGAGTGCCGCACTGTCGGAGGGTCAGTACTGAGGGGAGTGCCGCACTGTCGGAGGGTCAGTACTGAGGGAATTCCGCACTGTCAGAGGGTCAGTACTGAGGGAGCGCCGCACTGTCGGAGGGTCAGTACTGAGGGAGAGCCGGACTGTCGGAGGGTCAGTACTGAGGAGAGCCGCACTGTTGGAGGGTCAGTACTGAGGGAGTGCCGCACTGTCGGAGGGTCAGTACTGAGGGAGCGCCGCACTGTCGGAGGGTCAGTACTGATGTAGCGCCGCACTGTCGCGGGGGTCAGTACTGAGGGAGCGCCGCACTGTCGGAGGGTCAGTACTGAGGGAGCGCCGCACTGTCGGAGGGTCAGTACTGAGGGAGCGCCGCACTGTCAGAGGGTCAGTACTGAGGAAATGCCGCACTGTCGCGTGGTCAGTACTGAGGGAGTGCCGCACTGTCGGAGGGTCAGTTCTGAGGGGAGTGTCGCACTGTCGGAGGGTCAGTACTGAGGGAGTGTCGCACTGTTGGAGGGTCCAGTACTGAGGGAGCGCCGCACTGTGGGAGCGTCAGTACTGAGGGAGTGCCGCACTGTCTGAGGGTCAGTACTGAGGGAGTGCCGCACTGTCGGAAGGTCAATGCTGAGGGATTGCTGCACTGTCGGAGGGTCAGTACTAAGGGAGCGCCGCACTGTCGGAGGCTCAGTGCTGAGGGAGTGCCGCACTGTCGGAGGGTCAGTGCTGAGGGAGCGCCGCACTGTCGGAGGGTCAGTACTGAGGGAGCGCTGCACTGTCGGAGGGTCAGTACTGAGGGAGCGCCGCACCGTGGGAGCGTCAGTACTGAGGGAGCGCCGCACTATCTGAGGGTCAGTACTGAGGGGAGTGCCGCACTGTCGGAGGTCAGTGCTGAGGGAGAGCTGCACTGTCGGAGGGTCAGTACTAAGGGGGCGCTGCACTGTCAGAGAATCCGTACTGAGGGAGCGCCGCACTGTCGGAGGCTCAGTACTGAGGGGAGTGCCGCACTGTCGGAGGGTCAGTACTGAGGGAGTGCCCGCACTGTCGGAGGGGTCAGTACTGAGGGAGCGCTGCACTGTTGGAGGGTCAGTACTGAGGGAGTGCTGCACTGTCGGAGGGTCAGTACTGAGGGAGTGCTGCACTGTCGGAGGAGTCAGTACTGAGGGGTCGCCCAACATTTTTGGCACTCCCTCAGTACTGACCCTAGGAGTGTCAGTTTGGATTTTTGTGCTTGAGTCTCCAGAGTGTGGGACATCACGACAGTGTACAATCCTGATCTGTGTGTGCTTGTGTGTGATGTGAGAGTCACAGCACAAATAAATCAACTGGGCAAGCAAAAAGGGCTCTGTATCTCTCTCTCTCTCTCTCTGCCTCTCTCTCTCTCTCTCTCTCTCTGTCTCTCTTTCTCTCTCTCTCTCTCTCTCTCTCTCTCTGTCTCCTCTTTCTCTCTCTCTGTCTCTCTTTCTCTCTCTCTGTCTCTCTGTCTCTCTGTCTCCTCTTTCTCTCTCTCTCTCTCTGTCTCTCTTTCTCTCTCTCTCTCTCTCTGTCTCTCTTTCTCTCTCTCTCTCTCTCTCTGTCTCTCTTTCTCTCTCTCTGTCTCTCTGTCTCTCTTTCTCTCTCTGTCTCTCTGTCTCTCTTCTCCTCTCTCTCTCTCTCTCTGTCTCTCTTTCTCTCTCTCTCTCTCTCTCTGTCTCTCTTTCTCTCTCTCTCTCTCTCTCTGTCTCTCTTTCTCTCTCTCTCTCTCTCTCTGTCTCTCTTTCTCTCTCTCTCTCTCTCTCTGTCTCTCTTTCTCTCTCTCTCTCTCTCTCTGTCTCTCTCTCTCCCACTCTCTCTCTCACTCTCTCTCCCTCTCTCTCGCACTCTTTCTCTCTCTCTGTCTCTCTCTCTCTATCTCTCTCTGTCTCTCTCTCCCACTCTCTCTCTCTCTCTCACTCTCTCTCTCCCTCTCTCTCGCACTCTTTCTCTCTCTCTGTCTGTCTCTCTCTCTCTCTCTGTTTCTCTCTCTCTCTCTCTCTCTCTCTGTCTCTCCCTTTGTCTCTCTCCCTCTGTCTCTCCCTCTCTCTCTCTCTCTGTTGGTGGAGGCAAGTAAACAAAATGGAAACAGGACTCCTTCAGCTAACCTGCAGAACCAAGTGTCTCCCAAACGACTGCTCAACTGGAATCACCCAACTTAACATCTACTCCTCATGGACAAGCCAAGGACTGATTCGTATATCATTTTAAACCGTGTATTTGGACTCACCTCCTCATTTCCGATCTGTCTGTACGTGTGCTGCATTCTTATTTTGACTTTCTTGGCTTTTTCGTAACGAATAAACTTACTTTTTCTTTGTCTCAAGAAAGCCTGGTTAAATCTGCCCCTTCCAAACTATAAAAGCATTTGGAATGGGGTTTTTTGGAAAGGTATATACGAGGGATGAGATCCTTTTTAAACTAACCTTGCTGTGGGCAACCGAGGGGGTTGAGTAAAGGAGGGGACCCAGTTCATTATACCCCCTCACCCGGGAGCAGAACAAAATTGGGGTCCCGTTCGGGGAATGTACAATTTGGGGAGGCCCCAGAGACTCGAGCCCCCAGATTTCTGATGTGCTCCCGTTATTACAGATGTGAGGAGTTTATCTGTCATCGACATTCTAGCGAGTCTGCTCAGAGCATAATCCTTTCACACAGGCAGTGAAGGGAATGTGAGCGGTAAACAGACTTGGCCATAATTATATCCTTCCCGCCAATAATTAAGTGTGAAGAGAATGATCAGTGGCCACTTTTTAAAACCCTGTTCTTTGTGTTTTGTCAGAGTCAGCAGCCAAGTTCCGTAAATGGATCAGATATCGTTGGATACTCGTAAAATTCCGGCCTCTTGCGCATCCCCTGATTCCCATCGCTCCAGCACTGGTGGCTGTACCTTCAGCTGCCTGGGGCCCCGAGCTCTGGAATTCCCTCCCTAAACCTCTCCACCTCTCTCTCCCTCCCGCTCCTCCTTTAAGACACTCCTGAACACCGACCTCTTTGACTGACATTTTGGTAACCTCTCCCTAATATCTCCTCACAGGGTTAGATACAGAGTAAGCTCCCTCTACACTGTCCCCATCAAACACTCCCAGGACAGGTACAAGCACGGGATTAGATACAGAGTAAAGCTCCCTCTACACTGTCCCCATCAAACACTCCCAGGACAGGTACAGCACGGGGTCAGATACAGAGTAAAGCTCCCTCTACACCGTCCCATCAAACACTCCCAGGACAGGTACAGCACGGGGTCAGATACAGAGTAAAGCTCCCTCTACACTGTCCCCATCAAACACTCCCAGGACAGGTACAGCACGGGGGTTTAGATACAGAGTAAACTCCCTCTACACTGTCCCCATCAAACACTCCCAGGACAGGTACAGCACGGGGGTTAGATACAGAGTAAATCTCCCTCTACACTGTCCCCATCAAACGCTCCCAGAACAGGTACAGCACGGGGTTAGATACAGAGTAAAACTCCCTCTACACTGTCCCCATCAAACACTCCCAGGACAGGTACAGCACAGGGTTAAATACAGAGTAAAGGACCCTCTACACTGTCCCCATCAAACACTCCCAGGACAGGTACAGCACGGGGTCAGATACAGAGTAAAGCTCCCTCTACCACTGTCCCCATCAAACACTCCCAGGACAGGTACAGCACGGGGCTGGAGGCCGATGTTACGGTGAGGTCTCCCTGTGTTCCCCAGTCAGACTGTAACAGAAACCAGCCTGAGGAGCTGGAGGAGATGGAGTGTGACCACCCCCAGAGCGACATTGGTTGCACTGTGGAGAAACACTGGTGTTTGGGAGCGTGAGAACGTGGGAAGTCAACTTAGACTGGGAACTGAGAGCAAGTTTGTTATCAGAGCTCTGCTGGTGGCCTCTGTCAGTGCAGAAAAAACACAATCGCAGCACTTAAAGCCTGGGCCTTTGATGTTAGAGTACCAGGCTTTGCTTTAATCACGCGGTATGTAGGCCCTGGGGAGATAGAATTAACATTTCTCTTCCCAAATATTCCCTTCTCCACCTGCCAGTTTGCTGTTGATTCAACAGGCATCACTTATAACCTGCTGAGGGAGTGCCGGAGAGCGTCGGGCCTACAGCCTGTGCTCTTTGCCTCTCACATAGCAGCCCTCGGTGACCCCCCCCCCCCCCCTCATAGCCCTGCCCCTCCCCTCTCACTCTGGGTAAGAGTGGGGAGTCAGGGCCTTTTTCCACGGGGAGGGTTACTCCGGGAGGGGGAGTGGAGCTGCTCCAGAGCTGCTCATGGTCAGCCTCGATCTGTAGGCCGCAAAGCGCTTGGCAACAGTGGCAGCAACATGCTGAATTTGTACAGCGTTTCCCACCGTGCCCCCCCCCGAAACATTATCAGGCAGGATCTAACCACGAGACACAGGAGGAGATGTTGGGGGACAGGTGACCAACACCTCAGGCACAGAGGTGGGTTTTAATCAGAGTCTTAAAGGAGGAGAGAGGGAGAAGGAGAGGGGAAAGGGGGAGAGGGGAGGAGAGGGAGAGGGAGAGGGAGAGGGGAGAGAGAGGGAGAGGGAGAGGGAGAGGGAGAGAGAGGGAGAGGGGGAGATGGAGAGGGAGAGGGAGAGGGGATAGGGAGAGGGAGAGGTGGAGAGGTTTTAGGGAGGGAATTCCCAGAGGTCAGGGCCCCCCCCCCAGGCAGCTGAAGGCACGGCCGCCAATGGTGGAGCGATGGGAATCGGGGGATGGTCAAGAGGCCGGAATTGGAGGAGCGCAGAGATCTCGGAGGGTTGTAGGGGCTGGAGGAGGTTACAGAGATAGGGAGGGGGTGTAGGGGCTGGAGGAGGTTACAAGGATAGGGAGGGGTGTAGGGGCTGGAGGAGGTTACAGAGATAGGGAGGGGTGTAGGGGCTGGAGGTGGTTACAGAGGATAGGGAGGGGTGTAGGGGCTGGAGGAGGTTACAGAGATAGGGAGGGGTGTAGGGGCTGGAGGAGGTTACAGAGATAGGGAGGGGTGTAGGAGCTGGAGGAGGTTACAGAGATAGGGAGGGGTGTAGGGGCTGGAGGAGGTTACAGAGATAGGAGGGGTGTAGGGGCTGGAGGAGGTACAGAGATAGGGAGGGGTGTAGGAGCTGGAGGAGGTTACAGAGATAGGGAGGGGTGTACGGGCTGGAGGAGGTTACAGAGATTGGGAGGGGTGTAGGGGCTGGAGGAGGTTACAGAGATAGGGAGGGGTGTAGGGACTGGAGGTGGTTACAGAGATAGGGAGGGGTGTATGGGCTGGAGGAGGTTACAGAGATAGGGAGGGGTGTAGGGGCTGGAGGAGGTTACAGAGATAGGGAGGGGGTGTAGGGGCTGGAGGAGATTACAGAGATAGGGAGGGGTGTAGGGGCTGGAGGAGGTTACAGAGATAGGGGAGAGTGTAGCGGCTGGAGGAGGTTACAGAGATAGGGAGGGGTGTAGGGGCTGGAGGAGGTTACAGAGATAGGGAGGGGGTGTAGGGGCTGGAGGAGGGTTACAGAGATAGGGAGGGGGTGAGGAGGGATTTGAAAACGAGGGTGAGAATTTGAAAATGGAGGTGTTGCCGGACCGGGAGCCAGTGTGGGTCAGTGAGCACAGGGGGTGATGGGTGAACGGGGACTGGGTGTGAGTTCGGACACGGGGACAGCAGAGTTTGGATGAGGTGAAGATTCCGGAGGGTAGAATGTGGGAGAGCAGCCCGGGAGAGGGTTGGCATAGTCGAGTCTGGAGGGAACGAGGGTTTGGGTGAGGGTTTCCAGCAGCGGATGAGCTGAGACAGGGGGTGGAGTCGGGCGATGTTACGAGGGTGGGAATAGGTGGTCTTAGCGATGGGCGCCAATCTGAGGGCGGAAGCTCATCTCGAGGTCAAACGTGACACTGAGGCTGTGAAGAGAGCGGCTTAATCTGCGCCTGTTACCGGGGAGAGGGATGGAGTCGGTCACTAGGGAACGGAGGTTGGGACGGACCCAAAAACAATGGCTTCAGTCTTCCCATTATTTAATGGGAGGGGATTTCCCCGGATCCAGGACTGGGATGTGGGACAAGCAGTCTGATAATGTCGGGAAGATGGGAGGAGGCGAGGGAGGAGGTGGGGCCCCTCAGGTGTCCCTCATCTCCCCCACAGTCAATGGGCTCCCCCAGAGAATTCTGGACCACTTGCGCACAGTAGGAGCCGGCACGGACTCAGCCTGGTCCTGCCTGTGTTAACATCCTCTCTCATGCAGGAAGGAGTCTTGGCAATTGTCACCGGATTGACAGGCCCTGACCAGATCCGTACAGGCAGAGACAGGGCCTCACTTGGCTGTCTGGGTCCGATTGTCTCCCCTGAAATGAAGATGCCAAGGAGGGTTGTCACAATAAGCACATTGCGAGGAAATCTCCGCAATCTGTGATTGCGATGCTTGCACCAGGAACAAAGCCGCTTGTGATAAACTGAGATTCGAAACCACCGAGTGAAACCTGATCCACCAACTTTGCAAGTGAGAAGCCCTATCTCCGCAGGTGATCTGGTTCCACTTTCTTACCTTATTATGGTTCAGTCAGAGGGTGCTGCAGATTTTTACGCACGCTACCCCCATCAAACACTCCCAGGACAGGTACAGCACGGCGTTAGATACAGAGTAAAGCTCCCTCTACACTGTCCCCATCAAACACTCCCAGGACAGGTACAGCACGGGGTTAGATACAGAGTAAAGCTCCCTCTACACTGTCCCCGTCAAACACTCCCAGGACAGGTACAGCACTGGGTTAGATACAGAGTAAAGCTCCCTCTACACTGTCCCCATCAAACACTCCCAGGACAGGTACAGCACGGGGTTAGATACAGAGTAAAGCTCCCTCTACACTGTCCCCGTCAAACACTCCCAGGACAGGTACAGCACTGGGTTAGATACAGAGTAAAGCTCCCTCTACACTGTCCCCATCAAACACTCCCAGGACAGGTACAGCACGGGGTTAGATACAGAGTAAATCTCCCTCTACACTGTCCCCGTCAAACACTCCCAGGACAGGTACAGCACGGGGTTAGATACAGAGTAAAGCTCCCTCTACACTGTCCCCATCAAACACTCCCAGGACAGGTACAGCACGGGGTTAGATACAGAGTAAAGCTCCCTCTACACTGTCCCCATCAAACACTCCCAGGACAGATACAGCACTGGGTTAGATACAGAGTAAAGCTTCCTCCACACTGTCCACATCAAACACTCCCAGGACAGGTACAGCACGGGGTTAGATACAGAGTAAATCTCCCTCTACACTGTCCCCATCAAACACTCCCAGGACAGGTACAGCACGGGGTTAGATACAGAGTAAATCTCCGTCTACACTGTCCCCATCAAACACTCCCAGGACAGGTACAGCACGGGGTTAGATACAGACTAAATCTCCCTCTACACTGTCCCCATCAAACACTCCCAGGACAGGTACAGCACGGGGTTAGATACAGAGTAAAGCTCCCTCTACACTGTCCCCGGTGCAGGGAGTACAGTGTGTACTGTAGTGTGTACTGTGCTGATGGTGGATGACAGCCAGTGTGTAGTGAGGGACAGGCAGTGCGTTTCTCGGCTGAGTTATTCCCGGATGTTGAGGGGAGTGGGCCCCTCGGGGGGGGAGGTTGGAATATTCAGGATGAAGGAGTCTCGGACGCATGGAGGGAGGGAGGGTCCTGTGTGTATTCCCCACTGTGTAAGCGGCCGGCTCGCGATCCAGTGGCATGGAGACACAGGTCATGGGGTGGTGAACCACCATTGGCATCAACTGTGTGGCAGTGCAGTGTGGCATTGGGGCTGCCTGGGTGCCAGTGTTGGGCATCAGGAGCAGATTGGCTCAGGCCTGCGGCCACTGACCCCTACGCGTGAGGCAGGAGTGCTGGGACAAACGAACACCGCGCGTGGGGATCAGTCCCCTCCGTCTCCCTCGAACTCCCCTTCACTTGGCCTCAGGAAAGGCCTCGCTCCCCTCCCCCACTCCCGACCCCCGGAGCCCCTCAGGGTGTCCGAGAGCGCGGCCAAGGTGAGCGCTCCTTCCCTGAGGCGTCCGGGAAACTGGTCTTCCAAATTCGCCTCGCCCTGGACAGGCGGCACCTCCGGCCAGCGCAGAGCTCCCTCAGGGCAGGCACCGGGCAGGGGCTGAGCGCTGTGTGAGCGGGAGGGCGATCCACACCGGGCCAGGCAGACTGGGCCGGCCCTCGAGGCCTAGTGGGCCGAGAAGGCAAGCGGACCGCCCGGCCGGCCCTCACCCCCGCCTGGGCCCGCCGTAGACCTCAGGCCTCAGGCCTCAGGTGACGCAGGAGGGCCCAGCAAACACCGCCCCCCCACCCACCCCAGCCCCCCCGCCGCCCATTACTGGATTGCGGGCCTACATCAGGCTTTTGGCCTCCAGCCTGAGGAGGAGCGAGGCCCTTTGCGGGGAGAGTCACTGCTTGCGCGACGAGCGGGGCTTTTCATGATAGTCACGCGGCAGCTAACGAGGCCTTTCCTGACAGGAAGCCTCCAACTACCGGCAGCAGCGCTGAAATTAAAGGCTCTCCCTTAAGGCCAGCAAGAGGCCCGATGGGACACAAGGACTGATACGGGGATAGGTCACGGGCTGAGGGTCAAGGTCCTGCCCCCCTCGCCCGATGTGGGCCAGAATTTCACGCCCCGTGGACAGGCGTCAATGTCGGTCGAGTGCCCACTGACGATTAGGCCCAACGGCCCATTACGCTGACTGGCGACCCGCTTGTCAGCCATGTGTCGTGGCCTCTCCCTCCTTACGATAGGAGGGTGGGCCGATCGGCCAAGGTCGGGTTTGGAGGGTGGGGGGGCGGGGGTGGTGGTGGGTTTACATCTTTCACGAAGCCTCATCCCGAAGGTGGGATGCAGCCTCGGTTCGGAGGTCAATGGGAAAGAGAGAGCCGGGGGCAGGTTTTATTACCCGTGAGGTGCGCTTTCACCTGCCCGATTGCCCTGCACGGACACTGTCTGCAGCCTTTCAGTGCCCTGGTTTAGTGGATGGGGGGGGGTCTGCAGCGCTCGGAGGCAGCAGCGAGCTCGGTGGGTGCGCTCACCAGCGCCAGCGGTGATGTAGATGCTCACCCTCTTCCCCACCCCCACCCGGCAGCGCTGAGCCTCTCTCCGGGACGCATTTCAAGCTGGCGTCAAGTGTCCAGTCGGGGGGCCGATCGCGGCCGGGGGATGGACTCCCATCTGCTCCCGGACTCGCCCGACGAGTGAAAAATTCAGGCCGTGGTCCGACTCCAGCCCGCTACCCGGGAACAGGCGCAGATTAAGCCACTCTCTTCACAGCCTCAGTGTCACGTTTGACCTCGAGATGAACTGCCGCCCTCATATTGGCGCCATCGCTAAGACCACCTATTCCCACCCCCGTAACATCGCCCGACTCCACCCCCTGTCTCAGCTCATCCGCTGCTGAAACCCTCACCCACACCTTCGTTCCCTCCAGACTCGACTATTCCAACCCTCTCCCGGCTGCTCTCCCACATTCAACCCTCCAGATTCTTCACCTCATCCCAAACTCTGCTGTCCCCGTGTCCGAACTCACACACAGTCCCTGTTCACCCATCACCCCCTGTGCTCACTGACCCACACTGGCACCCGGTCCGGCAACAGCTCCATTTTCAAATTCTCACCCTCGTTTTCAAATCCCTCCTCACCCCCTCCCTATCTCTGTAACCTCCTCCAGCACCTACACCCCTCCCTATCTTTGTAACCTCCTCCAGCCCCTACATCCCTCACTATCTCAGTAACCTACTCCAGCCCCTACACCCCGCCCAATCTCTGTAACCTCCTCCAGCCCCTACACCCCTCCCTATCTTTGTAACCTCCTCCAGCCCCTACATCCCTCCCTATCTCTGTAACCTCCTCCAGCCCCTACACCCCTCCCAATCTCTGTAACCCCCTCCAACCCCTATACCACTCCCTATCTCTGTAACCTCCTCCAGCCCCTACACCCCTCCCTATCTCTGTAACCTCCTCCAGCCCATACACCCCTCCCTATCTGTGTAACCTCCTCCAGCCCCTACACCCCTCTCTATCTCTGTAACCTCCACCAGCCCCTACACCCCTCCCTATCTCTGTAACCTCCTCCAGGCCCTACACCCCTCCCTTCTCTGTAACCTCCACCAGCCCCTACACCCCTCCCTATCTCTGTAACCTCCTCCAGCCCCCACACCCCTCCCTATCTCAGTAACCTCCTCCAGCCCCTACACCCCTCCCTATCTCTGTAACCTCCTCCAGCCCCTACATCCCTCCCTATCTCTGTAACCTCCTCCAGCCCCTACACCCCCTCCCTATCTCTATAACCTCCTCCAGCCCCTACACCCCTCCCTATCTCTGTAACCTCCTCCAGCCCCTACACTCCTCCCTATCTCTGTAAACTCCTCCAGCCCCTACACCCCTTCCTATCTCTGTAACCTGCTCCAGCCCCTACACCCCTTCCTATCTCTGTAACCTCCTCCAGCCCATACACACCTCCCTATCTCTGTAACCTCCTCTAGCACCTACACCCCTCCCTATCTCTGTAACCTCCTCCAGCCCTTACACCCCTCCCTATCTCTGTAACCTTCTCCAGCCCCTACACCCCTTCCTATCTCTGTAACCTCCTCCAGCCCCTACACCCCTCCCTATCTCTGTAAACTGCTCCAGGCCTTACACCCCTCCCTGTCTCTGTAACCTCCTCCTGCCCCTACACCCCTCCCTATCTCTGTAACCACCTCCAGCCCCTACACCCCTCCCTATCTCTGTAACCTCCTCCAGCCCCTACACCCCTCCCTATCTCTGTAAACTGCTCCAGGCCTTACACCCCTCCCTATCTCTGTAACCTCCTCCAGCCCCTACACCCCTCCATATCTCTGTAACCTCCTCCAGCCCCTAAACCCCTCCCTATCTCTGTGACCACCTCCAGCCCCTACACCCCCTCCCTATCTCTATCACCTCCTCCAATCCCTACACCCATCCCTATCTCTGTAACGTCCTCCAGCCCCAATACCCCTCCCTATCTCTGTAACCTCCTTCAGCCCCTACACGCCTCCCTATCTCTGTAATCTCCACCTGCCCCTACACCCCTCCCTATCTTTGTAACCTCCTCCAGCCCCTACATCCCTCACTATCTCAGTAACCTCCTCCAGCCCCTACACCTCTCCCTATCTCTGTAACCTCCTCCAGCCCCTACACCCCTCCCTATCTCTGTAACCTCCTCCAGCCCCTACACCCCTCCCTATCTCTGTAACCTCCTCCAGCCCCTACACCCCTCCCTATCTCTGTAACCTCCTCCAGCCCCTACACCCCCTCCCTATCTCTATCACCTCCTCCAATCCCTACACCCCTCCCTATCTCTGTAACGTCCTCCAGCCCCAATACCCCTCCCTATCACTGTAACTTCCTCCAGCCCCTACACCCCTCCCTATCTCTGTAACCTCCTCCAGCCCCTACACGCCTCCCTATCTCTGTAATCTCTACCTGCCCCTACACCCCTCCCTATCTTTGTAACCTCCTCCAGCCCCTACATCCCTCACTATCTCAGTAACCTCCTCCAGCCCCTACACCTCTCCCTATCTCTGTAACCTCCTCCAGCCCCTACACCCCTCCCTATCTCTGTAACCTCCTCCAGCCCCTACACCCCTCCCTATCTCTGTAACCTCCTCCAGCCCCTACACCCCTCCCTATCTCTGTAACCTCCTCCAGCCCCTACACCCCATCCTATCTCTGTAACCTCCTCCAGCCCCCACACCCCTCCCTATCTCTGTAACCTCCTCCAGCCCCTACACCCCTCCCTATCTCTGTAACCTCCTCCAGCCCCTACAATCCTCCCTATCTCTGTAACCTCCTCCAGCCCCTACACCCCCTCCCTATCTCTAAAACCTCCTCCAATCCCTACACCCCTCCCTATCTCTGTAACGTCCTCCAGCCCCAATGCCCCTCCCTATCTCTGTAACCTCCTCCAGCCCCTACACCCCTCCCTATCTCTGTAACCTCCTCCAGCCCCTACACCCCTCCCTATCTCTGTAATCTCCACCTGCCCCTACACCTCTCCCTATCTTTGTAACCTCCACCAGCCCCTACATCCCTCACTATCTCAGTAACATCCTCCAGCCCCTACACCTCTCTCTATCTCTGTAACCTCCTCCAGCCCCTACACCCCTCCCTATCTCTGTAACCTCCTCCAGCCCCTACACCCCTCCCTACCTCTGTAACCTCCTCCAGCCCCTACACCCCTTCCTATCTCTGTAACCTGCTCCAGCCCCTACACCCCTTCCTATCTCTGTAACCTCCTCCAGCCCCTACACCCCTCCCTATCTCTGTAACCTCCTCTAGCACCTACACCCCTCCCTATCTCTGTAACCTCCTCCAGCCCTTACACCCCTCCCTATCTATGTAACCTTCTCCAGCCCCTACACCCCTTCCTATCTCTGTAACCTCCTCCAGCCCCTACACACCTCCCTATCTCTGTAAACTGCTCCAGGCCTTACACCCCTCCCTATCTCTGTAACCTCCTCCTGCCCCTACACCCCTCCCTATCTCTGTAAACTCCTCCAGCCCCTACACCCCTCCCTAACTCTGTAACCTCCTCCAACCCCTACACCCCTCCCTATCTCTGTAAACTGCTCCAGGCCTTACATCCCTCCCTATCTCTGTAACCTCCTCCAGCCCCTACACCCCTCCCTATCTCTGTAACCTCCTCCAGCCCCTAAACCCCTCCCTATCTCTGTAACCTCCTCCAGCCCATACACCCCCTCCCTATCTCTATCACCTCCTCCAATCCCTACACCCCTCCCTATCTCTGTAACGTCCTCCAGCCCCAATACCCCTCCCTATCTCTGTAACCTCCTCCAGCCCCTACACGCCTCCCTATCTCTGTAATCTCCACCTGCCCCTACACCCCTCCCTATTTTTGTAACCTCCTCCAGCCCCTACATCCCTCACTATCTCAGTAACCTCCTCCAGACCCTACACCTCTCCCTATCTCTGTAACCTCCTCCAGCCCCTACACCCCTCCCTATCTCTGTAACCTCCTCCAGCCCCTACACCCCTCCCTATCTCTGTAATCTCCACCTGCCCCTACACTCCTCCCTATCTTTGTAACCTCCTACAGCCCCTACATCCCTCACTATCTCAGTAACCTCCTCCAGCCCCTACACCTCTCTCTATCTCTGTAACCTCCTCCAGCCCCTACACCCCTCCCTATCTCTGTAACCTCCTCCAGCCCCTACACCCCTCCCTACCTCTGTAACCTCCTCCAGCCCCTACACCCCTTCCTATCTCTGTAACCTGCTCCAGCCCCTACACCCCTTCCTATCTCTGTAACCTCCTCCAGCCCCTACGCCCCTCCCTATCTCTGTAACCTCCTCTAGCACCTACACCCCTCCCTATCTCTGTAACCTCCTCCAGCCCTTACACCCCTCCCTATCTCTGTAACCTTCTCCAGCCCCTACACCCCTTCCTATCTCTGTAACCTCCTCCAGCCCCTACACCCCTCCCTATCTCTGTAAACTGCTCCAGGCCTTACACCCCTCCCTATCTCTGTAACCTCCTCCTGCCCCTACACCCCTCCCTATCTCTGTAACCTCCTCCAGCCCCTACACCCCTCCCTATCTCTGTAACCTCCTCCAGCCCCTACATCCCTCCCTATCTCTGTAAACTGCTCCAGGCCTTACATCCCTCCCTATCTCTGTAACCTCCTCCAGCCCCTACACCCCTCCCTATCTCTGTAACCTCCTCCAGCCCCTAAACCCCTCCCTATCTCTGTAACCTCCTCCAGCCCCTACACCCCCTCCCTATCTCTATCACCTCCTCCAATCCCTACACCCCTCCCTATCTCTGTAACGTCCTCCAGCCCCAATACCCCTCCCTATCTCTGTAACCTCCTCCAGCCCCTACACGCCTCCCTATCTCTGTAATCTCCACCTGCCCCTACACCCCTCCCTATTTTTGTAACCTCCTCCAGCCCCTACATCCCTCACTATCTCAGTAACCTCCTCCAGCCCCTACACCTCTCCCTATCTCTGTAACCTCCTCCAGCCCCTACACCCCTCCCTATCTCTGTAACCTCCTCCAGCCCCTACACCCCTCCCTATCTCTGTAACCTCCTCCAGCCCCTACACCCCCTCCCTATCTCTCTCACCTCCTCCAATCCCTACAACCCTCCCTATCTCTGTAACGTCCTCCAGCACCAATACCCCTCCCTATCTCTGTAACTTCCTCTTGCCCCTACACCCCTCCCTATCTCTGTAACCTCCTCCAGCCCCTACACGCCTCCCTATCTCTGTAATCTCCACCTGCCCCTACACCCCTCCCTATCTTTGTAACCTCCTCCAGCCCCTACATCCCTCACTATCTCTGTAACCTCCTCCAGCCCTTACACCCCTCCCTATCTATGTAACCTTCTCCAGCCCCTACACCCCTTCCTATCTCTGTAACCTCCTCCAGCCCCTACACACCTCCCTATCTCTGTAAACTGCTCCAGGCCTTACACCCCTCCCTATCTCTGTAACCTCCTCCTGCCCCTACACCCCTCCCTATCTCTGTAAACTCCTCCAGCCCCTACACCCCTCCCTAACTCTGTAACCTCCTCCAGCCCCTACACCCCTCCCTATCTCTGTAAACTGCTCCAGGCCTTACATCCCTCCCTATCTCTGTAACCTCCTCCAGCCCCTACACCCCTCCCTATCTCTGTAACATCCTCCAGCCCCTAAACCCCTCCCTATCTCTGTAACCTCCTCCAGCCCATACACCCCCTCCCTATCTCTATCACCTCCTCCAATCCCTACACCCCTCCCTATCTCTGTAACGTCCTCCAGCCCCAATACCCCTCCCTATCTCTGTAACCTCCTCCAGCCCCTACACGCCTCCCTATCTCTGTAATCTCCACCTGCCCCTACACCCCTCCCTATTTTTGTAACCTCCTCCAGCCCCTACATCCCTCACTATCTCAGTAACCTCCTCCAGTCCCTACACCTCTCTCTATCTCTGTAACTTCCTCCAGCCCCTACACCCCTCCCTATCTCTGTAACCTCCTCCAGCCCCTACACCCCTCCCTACCTCTGTAACCTCCTCCAGCCCCTACACCCCTTCCTATCTCTGTAACCTGCTCCAGCCCCTACACCCCTTCCTATCTCTGTAACCTCCTCCAGCCCCTACGCCCCTCCCTATCTCTGTAACCTCCTCTAGCACCTACACCCCTCCCTATCTCTGTAACCTCCTCCAGCCCTTACACCCCTCCCTATCTCTGTAACCGTCTCCAGCCCCTACACCCCTTCCTATCTCTGTAACCTCCTCCAGCCCCTACACCCCTCCCTATCTCTGTAAACTGCTCCAGGCCTTACACCCCTCCCTATCTCTGTAACCTCATCCTGCCCCTACACCCCTCCCTATCTCTGTAACCTCCTCCAGCCCCTACACACCTCCCTATCTCTGTAACCTCCTCCAGCCCCTACACCCCTCCCTATCTCTGTAAACTGCTCCAGGCCTTACATCCCTCCCTATCTCTGTAACCTCCTCCAGCCCCTACACCCCTCCCTATCTCTGTAACCTCCTCCAGCCCCTTAACCCCTCCCTATCTCTGTAACCTCCTCCAGCCCCTACACCCCCTCCCTATCTCTATCACCTCCTCCAATCCCTACACCCCTGCCTATCTCTGTAACGTCCTCCAGCCCCAATACCCCTCCCTATCTCTGTAACCTCCTCCAGCCCCTACACGCCTCCCTATCTCTGTAATCTCCACCTGCCCCTACACCCCTCCCTATTTTTGTAACCTCCTCCAGCCCCTACATCCCTCACTATCTCAGTAACCTCCTCCAGCCCCTACACCTCTCCCTATCTCTGTAACCTCCTCCAGCCCCTACACCCCTCCCTATCTCTGTAACCTCCTCCAGCCCCTACACCCCTCCCTATCTCTGTAACCTCCTCCAGCCCCTACACCCCCTCCCTATCTCTATCACCTCCTCCAAACCCTACACCCCTCCCTATCTCTGTAACGTCCTCCAGCCCCAATACCCCTCCCTATCTCTGTAACTTCCTCCTGCCCCTACACCCCTCCCTATCTCTGTAACCTCCTCCAGCCCCTACACGCCTCCCTATCTCTGTAATCTCCACCTGCCCCTACACCCCTCCCTATCTTTGTAACCTCCTCCAGCCCCTACATCCCTCACTATCTCAGTAACCTCCTCCAGCCCCTACACCTCTCCCTATCTCTGTAACCTCCTCCAGCCCCTACACCCCTCCCTATCTCTGTAACCTCCTCCAGCCCCTACACCCCTCCCTATCTCTGTAACCTCCTCCAGCCCCTACACCCCTCCCTATCTCTGTAACCTCCTCCAGCCCCTACACCCCTCCCTATCTCTGTAACCTCCTCCAGCCCCTACACCCCTTCCTATCTCTGTAACCTCCTCCAGCCCCCACACCCCTCCCTATCTCTGTAATCTCCTCCAGCCCCTACACCCCTCCCTATCTCTGTAACCTCCTCCAGCCCCTACACCCCTCCCTATCTCTGTAACCCCCTCCAACCCCTATACCACTCCCTATCTCTGTAACCTCCTCCAGCCCCTACACCCCTCCCTATCTCTGTAACCTCCTCCAGCCCCTACACCCCTCCCTATCTGTGTAACCTCCTCCAGCCCCTACACCCCTCTCTATCTCTGTAACCTCCACCAGCCCCTACACCCCTCCCTATCTCTGTAACCTCCTCCAGGCCCTACACCCCTCCCTTCTCTGTAACCTCCACCAGCCCCTACACCCCTCCCTATCTCTGTAACCTCCTCCAGCCCCCACACCCCTCCCTATCTCAGTAACCTCCTCCAGCCCCTACACCCCTCCCTATCTCTGTAACCTCCTCCAGCCCCTACATCCCTCCCTATCTCTGTAACCTCCTCCAGCCCCTACACCCCCTCCCTATCTCTATAACCTCCTCCAGCCCCTACACCCCTCCCTATCTCTGTAACCTCCTCCAGCCCCTACACTCCTCCCTATCTCTGTAAACTCCTCCAGCCCCTACACCCCTTCCTATCTCTGTAACCTGCTCCAGCCCCTACACCCCTTCCTATCTCTGTAACCTCCTCCAGCCCCTACACACCTCCCTATCTCTGTAACCTCCTCTAGCACCTACACCCCTCCCTATCTCTGTAACCTCCTCCAGCCCTTACAGCCCTCCCTATCTCTGTAACCTTCTCCAGCCCCTACACCCCTTCCTATCTCTGTAACCTCCTCCAGCCCCTACACCCCTCCCTATCTCTGTAAACTGCTCCAGGCCTTACACCCCTCCCTGTCTCTGTAACCTCCTCCTGCCCCTACACCCCTCCCTATCTCTGTAACCACCTCCAGCCCCTACACCCCTCCCTATCTCTGTAACCTCCTCCAGCCCCTACACCCCTCCCTATCTCTGTAAACTGCTCCAGGCCTTACACCCCTCCCTATCTCTGTAACCTCCTCCAGCCCCTACACCCCTCCATATCTCTGTAACCTCCTCCAGCCCCTAAACCCCTCCCTATCTCTGTGACCACCTCCAGCCCCTACACCCCCTCCCTATCTCTATCACCTCCTCCAATCCCTACACCCATCCCTATCTCTGTAACGTCCTCCAGCCCCAATACCCCTCCCTATCTCTGTAACCTCCTCCAGCCCCTACACGCCTCCCTATCTCTGTAATCTCCACCTGCCCCTACACCCCTCCCTATCTTTGTAACCTCCTCCAGCCCCTACATCCCTCACTATCTCAGTAACCTCCTCCAGCCCCTACACCTCTCCCTATCTCTGTAACCTCCTCCAGCCCCTTCACCCCTCCCTATCTCTGTAACCTCCTCCAGCCCCTACACCCCCTCCCTATCTCTATCACCTCCTCCAATCCCTACACCCCTCCCTATCTCTGTAACGTCCTCCAGCCCCAATACCCCTCCCTATCACTGTAACTTCCTCCAGCCCCTACACCCCTCCCTATCTCTGTAACCTCCTCCAGCCCCTACACGCCTCCCTATCTCTGTAATCTCTACCTGCCCCTACACCCCTCCCTATCTTTGTAACCTCCTCCAGCCCCTACATCCCTCACTATCTCAGTAACCTCCTCCAGCCCCTACACCTCTCCCTATCTCTGTAACCTCCTCCAGCCCCTACACCCCTCCCTATCTCTGTAACCACCTCCAGCCCCTACACCCCTCCCTATCTCTGTAACCTCCTCCAGCCCCTACACCCCTCCCTATCTCTGTAACCTCCTCCAGCCCCTACACCCCATCCTATCTCTGTAACCTCCTCCAGCCCCCACACCCCTCCCTATCTCTGTAACCTCCTCCAGCCCCTACACCCCTCCCTATCTCTGTAACCTCCTCCAGCCCCTACAATCCTCCCTATCTCTGTAACCTCCTCCAGCCCCTACACCCCCTCCCTATCTCTAAAACCTCCTCCAATCCCTACACCCCTCCCTATCTCTGTAACGTCCTCCAGCCCCAATGCCCCTCCCTATCTCTGTAACCTCCTCCAGCCCCTACACCCCTCCCTATCTCTGTAACCTCCTCCAGCCCCTACACCCCTCCCTATCTCTGTAATCTCCACCTGCCCCTACACCTCTCCCTATCTTTGTAACCTCCACCAGCCCCTACATCCCTCACTATCTCAGTAACCTCCTCCAGCCCCTACACCTCTCTCTATCTCTGTAACCTCCTCCAGCCCCAACACCCCTCCCTATGTCTGTAACCTCCTCCAGCCCCTACACCCCTCCCTACCTCTGTAACCTCCTCCAGCCCCTACACCCCTTCCTATCTGTGTAACCTGCTCCAGCCCCTACACCCCTTCCTATCTCTGTAACCTCCTCCAGCCCCTACACCCCTCCCTATCTCTGTAACCTCCTCTAGCACCTACACCCCTCCCTATCTCTGTAACCTCCTCCAGCCCTTACACCCCTCCCTATCTATGTAACCTTCTCCAGCCCCTACACCCCTTCCTATCTCTGTAACCTCCTCCAGCCCCTACACACCTCCCTATCTCTGTAAACTGCTCAGGGCCTTACACCCCTCCCTATCTCTGTAACCTCCTCCTGCCCCTACACCCCTCCCTATCTCTGTAAACTCCTCCAGCCCCTACACCCCTCCCTAACTCTGTAACCTCCTCCAGCCCCTACACCCCTCCCTATCTCTGTAAACTGCTCCAGGCCTTACATCCCTCCCTATCTCTGTAACCTCCTCCAGCCCCTACACCCCTCCCTATCTCTGTAACCTCCTCCAGCCCCTAAACCCCTCCCTATCTCTGTAACCTCCTCCAGCCCATACACCCCCTCCCTATCTCTATCACCTCCTCCAATCCCTACACCCCTCCCTATCTCTGTAACGTCCTCCAGCCCCAATACCCCTCCCTATCTCTGTAACCTCCTCCAGCCCCTACACGCCTCCCTATCTCTGTAATCTCCACCTGCCCCTACACCCCTCCCTATTTTTGTAACCTCCTCCAGCCCCTACATCCCTCACTATCTCAGTAACCTCCTCCAGACCCTACACCTCTCCCTATCTCTGTAACCTCCTCCAGCCCCTACACCCCTCCCTATCTCTGTAACCTCCTCCAGCCCCTACACCCCTCCCTATCTCTGTAATCTCCACCTGCCCCTACACTCCTCCCTATCTTTGTAACCTCCTCCAGCCCCTACATCCCTCACTATCTCAGTAACCTCCTCCAGCCCCTACACCTCTCTCTATCTCTGTAACCTCCTCCAGCCCCTACACCCCTCCCTATCTCTGTAACCTCCTCCAGCCCCTACACCCCTCCCTACCTCTGTAACCTCCTCCAGCCCCTACACCCCTTCCTATCTCTGTAACCTGCTCCAGCCCCTACACCCCTTCCTATCTCTGTAACCTCCTCCAGCCCCTACGCCCCTCCCTATCTCTGTAACCTCCTCTAGCACCTACACCCCTCCCTATCTCTGTAACCTCCTCCAGCCCTTACACCCCTCCCTATCTCTGTAACCTTCTCCAGCCCCTACACCCCTTCCTATCTCTGTAACCTCCTCCAGCCCCTACACCCCTCCCTATCTCTGTAAACTGCTCCAGGCCTTACACCCCTCCCTATCTCTGTAACCTCCTCCTGCCCCAACACCCCTCCCTATCTCTGTAACCTCCTCCAGCCCCTACACCCCTCCCTATCTCTGTAACCTCCTCCAGCCCCTACACCCCTCCCTATCTCTGTAAACTGCTCCAGGCCTTACATCCCTCCCTATCTCTGTAACCTCCTCCAGCCCCTACACCCCTCCCTATCTCTGTAACCTCCTCCAGCCCCTAAACCCCTCCCTATCTCTGTAACCTCCTCCAGCCCCTACACCCCCTCCCTATCTCTATCACCTCCTCCAATCCCTACACCCCTCCCTATCTCTGTAACGTCCTCCAGCCCCAATACCCCTCCCTATCTCTGTAACCTCCTCCAGCCCCTACACGCCTCCCTATCTCTGTAATCTCCACCTGCCCCTACACCCCTCCCTATTTTTGTAACCTCCTCCAGCCCCTACATCCCTCACTATCTCAGTAACCTCCTCCAGCCCCTACACCTCTCCCTATCTCTGTAACCTCCTCCAGCCCCTACACCCCTCCCTATCTCTGTAACCTCCTCCAGCCCCTACACCCCTCCCTATCTCTGTAACCTCCTCCAGCCCCTACACCCCCTCCCTATCTCTATCACCTCCTCCAATCCCTACACCCCTCCCTATCTCTGTAACGTCCTCCAGCCCCAATACCCCTCCCTATCTCTGTAACTTCCTCCTGCCCCTACACCCCTCCCTATCTCTGTAACCTCCTCCAGCCCCTACACGCCTCCCTATCTCTGTAATCTCCACCTGCCCCTACACCCCTCCCTATCTTTGTAACCTCCTCCAGCCCCTACATCCCTCACTATCTCAGTAACCTCCTCCAGCCCCTACACCTCTCCCTATCTCTGTAACCTCCTCCAGCCCCTACACCCCTCCCTATCTCTGTAACCTCCTCCAGCCCCTACACCCCTCCCTATCTCTGTAACCTCCTCCAGCCCCTACACCCCTCCCTATCTCTGTAACCTCCTCCAGCCCCTACACCCCTCCCTATCTCTGTAACCTCCTCCAGCCCCTACACCCCTTCCTATCTCTGTAACCTCCTCCAGCCCCCACACCCCTCCCTATCTCTGTAACCTCCTCCAGCCCCTACACCCCTCCCTATCTCTGTAACCTCCTCCAGCCCCTACACCCCTCCCTATCTCTGTAACCTCCTCCAGCCCCTACACCCCCTCCCTATCTCTATAACCTCCTCCAATCCCTACACCCCTCCCTATCTCTGTAACTTCCTCCAGCCCCAATACCCCTCCCTATCTCTGTAACCTCCTCCAGCCCCTACACCCCTCCCTATCTCTGTAACCTCCTCCAGCCCCTACACCCCTCCCTATCTCTGTAATCTCCACCTGCCCCTACACCCCTCCCTATCTTTGTAACCTCCTCCAGCCCCTACATCCCTCACTATCTCAGTAACCTCCTCCAGCCCCTACACCTCTCTCTATCTCTGTAACCTCCTCCAGCCCCTACACCCCTCCCTATCTCTGTAACCTCCTCCAGCCCCTACACCCCTTCCTATCTCTGTAACCTGCTCCAGCCCCTACACCCCTTCCTATCTCTGTAACCTCCTCCAGCCCCTACACCCCTCCCTATCTCTGTAACCTCCTCTAGCACCTACACCCCTCCCTATCTCTGTAACCTCCTCCAGCCCCTACACGCCTCCCTATCTCTGTAATCTCCACCTGCCCCTACACCCCTCCCTATCTTTGTAACCTCCTCCAGCCCCTACATCCCTCACTATCTCAG
Organism: Isurus oxyrinchus; assembly: GCA_026770705.1. Lineage (NCBI taxonomy): Eukaryota > Metazoa > Chordata > Chondrichthyes > Lamniformes > Lamnidae > Isurus > Isurus oxyrinchus. The sequence continues at coordinate 90,407 of JANJGN010001904.1, forward strand.
TAACCTCCTCCAGCCCCTACACCTCTCCCTATCTCTGTAACCTCCTCCAGCCCCTACACCCCTCCCTATCTCTGTAACCTCCTCCAGCCCCTACACCCCTCCCTATCTCTGTAACCTCCTCCAGACCCTACACCCCTCCCTATCTCTGTAACCTCCTCCAGCCCCTACACCCCTTCCTATCTCTGTAACCTCCTCCAGCCCCCACACCCCTCCCTATCTCTGTAACCTCCTCCAGCCCCTACACCCCTCCCTATCTCTGTAACCTCCTCCAGCCCCTACACCCCTCCCTATCTCTGTAACCTCCTCCAGCCCCTACACCCCCTCCCTATCTCTATAACCTCCTCCAATCCCTACACCCCTGCCTATCTCTGTAACGTCCTCCAGCCCCAATACCCCTCCCTATCTCTGTAACCTCCTCCAGCCCCTACACCCCTCCCTATCTCTGTAACCTCCTCCAGCCCCTACACCCCTCCCTATCTCTGTAATCTCCACCTGCCCCTACACCCCTCCCTATCTTTGTAACCTCCTCCAGCCCCTACATCCCTCACTATCTCAGTAACCTCCTCCAGCCCCTACACCTCTCTCTATCTCTGTAACCTCCTCCAGCCCCTACACCCCTCCCTATCTCTGTAACCTCCTCCAGCCCCTACACCCCTCCCTATCTCTGTAACCTCCTCCAGCCCCTACACCCCTTCCTATCTCCATAACCTGCTCCAGCCCCTACACCCATTCCTATCTCTGTAACCTCCTCCAGCCCCTACACCCCTCCCTATCTCTGTAACCTCCTCTAGCACCTACACCCCTCCCTATCTCTGTAACCTCCTCCAGCCCTTACACCCCTCCCTATCTCTGTAACCTTCTCCAGCCCCTACACCCCTTCCTATCTCTGTAACCTCCTCCAGCCCCTACACCCCTCCCTATCTCTGTAAACTGCTCCAGGCCTTACACCCCTCCCTATCTCTGTAACCTTCTCCTGCCCCTACACCCCTCCCTATCTCTGTAACCTCCTCCAGCCCCTACACCCCTCCCTATCTCTGTAACCTCCTCCAGCCCCTACACCCCTCCCTATCTCTGTAAACTGCTCCAGGCCTTACACCCCTCCTTATCTCTGTAACCTCCTCCAGCCCCTACACCCCTCCCTATCTCTGTAACCTCCTCCAGCCCCTAAACCCCTCCCTATCTCTGTAACCTCCTCCAGCCCCTACACGCCTCCCTATCTCTGTAATCTCCACCTGCCCCTACACCCCTCCCTATCTTTGTAACCTCCTGCACCCCCTACATCCCTCACTATCTCAGTAACCTCCTCCAGCCCCTACACCTCTCCCTATCTCTGTAACCTCCTCCAGCCCCTACACCCCTCCCTATCTCTGTAACCTCCTCCAGCCCCTACACCCCTCCCTATCTCTGTAACCTCCTCCAGCCCCTACACCCCCTCCCTATCTCTATAACCTCCTCCAATCCCTACACCCCTCCCTATCTCTGTAACTTCCTCCAGCCCCAATACCCCTCCCTATCTCTGTAACCTCCTCCAGCCCCTACACCCCTCCCTATCTCTGTAACCTCCTCCAGCCCCTACACCCCTCCCTATCTCTGTAATCTCCACCTGCCCCTACACCCCTCCCTATCTTTGTAACCTCCTCCAGCCCCTACATCCCTCACTATCTCAGTAACCTCCTCCAGCCCCTACACCTCTCTCTATCTCTGTAACCTCCTCCAGCCCCTACACCCCTCCCTATCTCTGTAACCTCCTCCAGCCCCTACACCCCTTCCTATCTCTGTAACCTGCTCCAGCCCCTACACCCCTTCCTATCTCTGTAACCTCCTCCAGCCCCTACACCCCTCCCTATCTCTGTAACCTCCTCTAGCACCTACACCCCTCCCTATCTCTGTAACCTCCTCCAGCCCCTACACGCCTCCCTATCTCTGTAATCTCCACCTGCCCCTACACCCCTCCCTATCTTTGTAACCTCCTCCAGCCCCTACATCCCTCACTATCTCAGTAACCTCCTCCAGCCCCTACACCTCTCCCTATCTCTGTAACCTCCTCCAGCCCCTACACCCCTCCCTATCTCTGTAACCTCCTCCAGCCCCTACACCCCTCCCTATCTCTGTAACCTCCTCCAGCCCCTACACCCCTCCCTATCTCTGTAACCTCCTCCAGCCCCTACACCCCTTCCTATCTCTGTAACCTCCTCCAGCCCCCACACTCCTCCCTATCTCTGTAACCTCCTCCAGCCCCTACACCCCTCCCTATCTCTGTAACCTCCTCCAGCCCCTACACCCCTCCCTATCTCTGTAACCTCCTCCAGCCCCTACACCCCCTCCCTATCTCTATAACCTCCTCCAATCCCTACACCCCTGCCTATCTCTGTATCGTCCTCCAGCCCCAATACCCCTCCCTATCTCTGTAACCTCCTCCAGCCCCTACACCCCTCCCTATCTCTGTAACCTCCTCCAGCCCCTACACCCCTCCCTATCTCTGTAATCTCCACCTGCCCCTACACCCCTCCCTATCTTTGTAACCTCCTCCAGCCCCTACATCCCTCACTATCTCAGTAACCTCCTCCAGCCCCTACACCTCTCTCTATCTCTGTAACCTCCTCTAGCCCCTACACCCCTCCCTATCTCTGTAACCTCCTCCAGCCCCTACACCCCTCCCTATCTCTGTAACCTCCTCCAGCCCCTACACCCCTTCCTATCTCCATAACCTGCTCCAGCCCCTACACCCCTTCCTATCTCTGTAACCTCCTCCAGCCCCTACACCCCTCCCTATCTCTGTAACCTCCTCTAGCACCTACACCCCTCCCTATCTCTGTAACCTCCTCCAGCCCTTACACCCCTCCCTATCTCTGTAACCTTTTCCAGCCCCTACACCCCTTCCTATCTCTGTAACCTCCTCCAGCCCCTACACCCCTCCCTATCTCTGTAAACTGCTCCAGGCCTTACACCCCCTCCCTATCTCTGTAACCTCCTCCTGCCCCTACACCCCTCCCTATCTCTGTAACCTCCTCCAGCCCCTACACCCCTCCCTATCTCTGTAACCTCCTCCAGCCCCTACACCCCTCCCTATCTCTGTAAACTGCTCCAGGCCTTACACCCCTCCTTATCTCTGTAACCTCCTCCAGCCCCTACACCCCTCCCTATCTCTGTAACCTCCTCCAGCCCCTAAACCCCTCCCTATCTCTGTAACCTCCTCCAGCCCCTACACGCCTCCCTATCTCTGTAATCTCCACCTGCCCCTACACCCCTCCCTATCTTTGTAACCTCCTGCACCCCCTACATCCCTCACTATCTCAGTAACCTCCTCCAGCCCCTACACCTCTCCCTATCTCTGTAACCTCCTCCAGCCCCTACACCCCTCCCTATCTCTGTAACCTCCTCCAGCCCCTACACCCCTCCCTATCTCTGTAACCTCCTCCAGCCCCTACACCCCCTCCCTATCTCTGTCACCTCCTCCAGCCCCTACACCCCTCCCTATCTCTGTAACGTCCTCCAGCCCCAATACCCCTCCCTATCTCTGTAACTTCATCCAGCCCCTACAACCCCTCCCTATCTCTGTAACCTCCTTCAGCCCCTACACCTCTCCCTATCTCTGTAACCTCCTCCAGCCCCTACACCCCTCCCTATCTCTGTAACCTCCTCCAGCCCCTACACCCCTCCCTATCTCTGTAACCTCCTCCAGCCCCTACACCCCCTCCCTATCTCTATCACCTCCTCCAGCCCCTACACCCCTCCCTATCTCTGTAACGTCCCTCCAGCCCCAATACCCCTCCCTATCTCTGTAACTTCCTCCAGCCCCTACACCCCTCCCTATCTCTGTAACCTCCTCCAGCCCCTACAACCCTCCGAGATCTCTGCCCTCCTCCAATTCCGGCCTCTTGACCATCCCCCGATTCCCATCGCTCCACCATTGGCGGTCGTGCCTTCAGCTGCCTGGGGGGGGGCCCTGAGCTCTGGAATTCCCTCCCTAAACCTCTCCACCTCTCTCTCTCACTCTCCCTCTCTCTCCGCTTCTCCTCCTTAAAATCGACCTCTGTGACCGAGCTTTTGATGAACTGTCCCTAATATCTGCTCATTGCGACTCGGGGTCAGATTCTGTTGGATAATGTTCCTGTGAGGGATCTCGGGATGTTTTGCTGCATGAAAGGTGCAGATTAAAGCCAAAGTGTTGTTGAAGTTTGTTTACATCTTATTAATGTTCATGTGACCTGTCACATTGAAACGTTTTTACAGAGCACACCCTTGATTTAAATGTCAGGCACATGACTATAGAAGATATTTTTCACCTTCAAACTTACTATTTCAGAGAATCTGAGATCAGGACAGAACAACAGGGAGGCCATTCGCCCCATCGTGCCTGTGCCGGCTCTTAGAAAGATCTATCCAATTAGTCCCCCACTCTCCCCTCCCTCCGCTCTTTCCCCCCTCCTCATATCCCTGCTAATGTTTCCCCTTCCAGTATTTATCCGATTCCCCCCCCCCCTTTTGAAAGTTCCTATTGAATCTGCTTCCCACCGCCCTTTCAGGCAGCGCCTTCCAGATCACAACAACTCGCTGTGTAAATAAAAACAAATTCTCCTCATCTCCCCCTCTGGTTCCCTTCCCGATTCTCTTCAATCTGTGTCCCCCTCTGGTTACCGACCCTCCTGCCCGTTGGGAACAGTCTCTCCTTATTTACTCTGTCCGAACCCCCCTTCCTGATTCCGAACGCCTCGATTCAATCTCCCCCTTAACCTTCTCCGCTCTGAGGAGAACAATCCCAGCTTTCTCCAGCCTCTCCACATGGATCTGAAGTCCCTCATCCCTGGTCCCATTCAGGCCAAATCTTACATTCTATGTCAATGAGAATAGTTCCCGTGTTAGACTAACTTCAATGTGTCTTCTTAAATCTTCAACTCTAATTTTTTCACCATCTTTGTTTGGCTTTTGTTATTCTCTTCACAACAACTGTGCTCCATATAACAAACACTTGCATTTACATAGCGACTTTAATGTAGCAAATCATCCCAAGGTGCTTCACAGGAACATTAGCAAACACATTTTGACTCCATGCCACATGAGGAGAGATTAGGCACAGTCAAGCAAGAGCCCGGTCACAGGGGTCGGTTCTAAGGTGCATCTTAAAGTAGGGGCGAGACAGAGAGAGAGAGGGAGAGGGAGGGGGGGGAGAGGTTTAGGGAGGGAATTCCAGAGCTCAGGGCCCACCCAGGCAGCTGAAGGCCCGGCCGCTAATGGTGGAGCGATGGGAATCGGGGGATGGTCAAGAGGCCGGAATTGGAGGAGCACAGAGATAGGGAGGGGTGTAGGGGCCTGGAGGGGGTTACAGAGATAGGGAGGGGTGTAGGGGCTGGAGGAGGTTACAGAGATAGGGAGGGGTTGTAGGGGCTGGAGGAGGTTACAGAGATAGGGAGGGGGGTAGGGGCTGGAGGAGGTTACAGAGATAGGAGGGGTGTAGGGGCTGGAGGAGGTTACGGAGATAGGGAGGGGTGTATGGGCTGGAGGAGGTTACAGAGATAGGGAGGGATGTATGGGCTGGAGGAGGTTACAGAGATAGGGAGGGGTGTATGGGCTGGAGGAGGTTACAGAGATAGGGAGGGGGTGTAGGGGCTGGAGGAGGTTACAGAGATAGGGAGGGATGTATGGGCTGGAGGAGGTTACAGAGCTAGGGAGGGGTGTATGGGCTGGAGGAGGTTACAGAGATAGGGAGGGGTGTAGGGGGCTCGAGGAGGTTACAGAGCTAGGGAGGGGTTGTATGGGCTGGAGGAGGTTACAGAGATAGGGGGGGTGTAGGGGCTCGAGGAGGTTACAGAGATAGGGAGGGGAGTATGGGCTGGAGGAGGTTACAGAGATAGGGAGGGTGTGTAGGGGCTGGAGGAGGTTTACAGAGATAGGGAGGGGTGTAGGGGCTGGAGGAGGTTACCAGAGATAGGGAGGGGTGTAGGGGCTGGAGGAGGTTACAGAGATAGGGAGGGGTGTAGGGGCTGGAGGAGGTTACAGAGATAGGGAGGGGTGTAGGGGCTGGAGGAGGTTACAGAGATAGGGAGGGGTGTAGAGGGCTGGAGGAGGTTACAGAGCTAGGGAGGGGTGTGTATGGGCTGGAGGAGGTTACAGAGATAGGGAGGGTAGTAGGGGCTCGAGGGAGGTTACAGAGCTAGGGAGGGGTGTATTGGGCTGGAGGAGGTTACAGAGATAGGGAGGGGTGTAGGGGCTCGAGGAGGTTACAGAGATAGGGAGGGGTGTATGGGCTGGAGGAGGTTACAGAGATAGGGAGGGGTGTAGGGGCTGGAGGAGGTTACAGAGATAGGGAGGGGTGTTAGGGGGCTGGAGGAGGTTACAGAGATAGGGAGGGGTGTAGGGGCTCGAGGAGGTTACAGAGATAGGGAGGGGGTGTATGGGCTGGAGGAGGTTACAGAGATAGGGAGGTGTGTAGGGGCTGGAGGAGGTTACAGAGATAGGGAGGGGTGTAGGGGCTGGAGGAGGTTACAGAGATAGGGAGGGGTGTAGGGGCTGGGCAGGAGGTTACAGAGATAGGGAGGTGTGTAGGGGCTGGGGGGAGGTTACAGAGATAGGGAGGTGTGTAGGGGCTGGAGAGAGGTTACAGAGAATAGGGAGGGGGTGTAGGGTCTGGAGGAGGTTACAGAGATAGGGAGGGGTGTATGGGCTGGAGGAGGTTACAGAGATAGGGAGGTGTGTAGGGGCTGGAGGAGGTTACAGAGATAGGGAGGGGTGTGTAGGGGCTGGAGGAGGTTACAGAGATAGGGAGGGGTGTAGAGGCTGGAGGAGGTTACAGAGACTAGGGAGGTCTGTAGGGGCTGGAGGAGGTTACAGAGAAAGGGAGGGGTGTAGGGGCTGGGGGAGGTTACAGAGATAGGGAGGGGTGTAGGGGCTGGAGGAGGTTACAGAGATAGGGAGGGGTGTAGGGGCTGGAGGAGGTTACAGAGATAGGGAGGGTTGTAGGGGCTGGAGGAGGTTACAGAGATAGGGAGGGGTGTAGGGGCTGGAGGAGGTTACAGAGACAGGGAGGTGTAGGGGCTGGAGGAGGTTACAGAGATAGGGAGGGGGTGTAGGGGCTGGAGGAGGTTACAGAGATAGGGAGGGTGTAGGGGCTGGAGGAGGTTACAGAGATAGGGAGGGTGTAGGGGCTGGAGGAGGTGTCAGAGTTGGTGATTAGGGATTTGAGTAGGAGTTTGTGAAGTTTGCATTCGAGGCTCTGTCAGAGAATTCGGGTCTTGGGCTGGGTGGGGGTGGTGGAGTTGGGGTGTTGGGGGGGGTGGGGTGGGGGTGTTGGGGTGGGGGTGTGTTGGGGGTGGTGGGGTGGGGGTGTTGGGAATGTTGGGGTTGGGGTGGTGGGGGTGGGGTGTTGGGGTGGGGGTGTTGGGGTGGTGGGGTGTTGGGGTGGGGGTGTTGGGAATGTTGGTGTTGGGGTGTTGGGGGTGGGGGTGTTGGGGTGGTGGGGTGTTGGGGTGGGGGTGTTGGGGTGTGGTGGGGTTTGGGGTGGGGGTGTTGGGAATGTTGGTGTTGGGGTGCTGGGGGTGTTGTGGTGGGTGTGGTGGGGTGGGGATGTCGGGGTGTTGGTGTCGGGGGGGTGGGGTTGGGGGTGTTGGTGTCAGGGGGGGTGGGGTTGGGGTGGGGGGTGTGTCGGGGTGGCGGTGGGGGTGGTGGGGTTGGGGTGGTGGTGGGGTTGGGGTGTTGGGTGTCGGGGTTGGTGGGGTGGGGGTGGGGTGTTTGTGTCAGGGGGGTGGGGGTGGTGGGGGTGGGGGTGTTGGGGTGGTGGGGTTGGGGTGGTGGGGTTGGGGTGTTGGTGTCAGGGGGGTGGGGTTGGGGTGGGGGGTGGGGGTGGCGGTGGGGGTGGGTGGGGTTGGGGTGGGTGGTGGGGTTGGGGTGGTGGGGTTGGGGTGTTGGTGTCGGGGTTGGTGGGGTGGGGGTGGGGTGTTTGTGTCAGGGGGGGGTGGGGGTGGTGGTGGGGGTGGGGGTGTTGGGGTGGGTGGGGTTGGGTGGTGGGTGTTGGGGTTGTGGTGTGGGGGTGGTTGGTGTCGGGGGTGGGGTGGGGTGGGGTGGGGGTGGTAGGGGGTGGGGGTGGGGGGTTGGGGTGGGGGTTGGGGGTGTCGGGGTGGTGGGGGTGGTCGGGGGTGGGTGGTGGGTGTTGGTGGTGGTGGGGTGTGGGGTTGGAGTGTTGGTGTCAGGGGGGTGGGGGTTGGGGGTGTTGGTGTCGGGGTGGGGGGTGTCGGGGTGGTGGCGGTGGGGGTGTTGGGTGTTGGGGGGTTGGGTGTTGGGTGTCGGGGGGTGGGGTGGGGTGGGGGTGTCGGGGGGGTGGGGTTGGGGTGTTGGTGTCCGGGGGGGTGGGGTTGGGGTGTTGGTGTCGGGCGGGGGTGGGGTTGGGGTGGGGGGGTGTCGGGGGGGGTGGGGTTGGGAGGTGGGGGTGTTCGGGGGGGTGGGGTTGGGGTGTTGGTGTCGGGGGGGGTGGTGGGTTGGGGTGGTGGGGGGTGTCGGGGTGGGGGGTGTCGGGTGGTGGTGGGGGTGTCGGGGGTGTTGGTGTCAGGGGGTGGGGTGCTGGTATAGGTACCCCTGCCTGGCCTGTGAGTGGAATGAGGGTTGAGTGTTCCCTCCTGAGAAGCCGGGGGTTTAGTTCCTTGTCAGAATGAGCTGTTGTTCTGCCAGTGGTGGCTGAGTCACAGGGACTGCATTCCAGGTAGCTGGTTAGACAGGACACTGTTGCCTCAATGCCTCTCGCATCCCCTCAGGGCACTCTGCTGTATGATGCCGACGTGAGTCAGCACATGTAGGCAGCTGAGGGCGGACTGTGTGTGTGAGGCTGGCACCTCTCACCTACATTACTCTCCTCCGCCTCTACCCGAGTGACTGAAGAGTGTATCGCCCACCCAAAGGGGAGCTGTACCCCCCTCACCACCCTGCCATGGGGTTCGCTATTTGACTAAATGCAGCGCTCCCTCAGTACTGACCCTCCGACAGTGCAGCACTCCCTCAGTACTGACCCTCCGACAGTGCAGCACTCCCCTCAGCACTGACCCTCCAACAGTGCAGCACTCCCTCAGTACTGACCCTCCGACAGTGCACACTCCCTCAGTACTGACCCCTCCGACAGTGCAGCAACGCCCTCAGTACTGACCCTCTGACAGTGTGGCACTCCCTCAGTACTGACTCTCCGACAGTGCAGCACTCCCTCAGTACTGACCCTCCCGACAGTGCAGCACTCCCTCAGTACTGACCTTCTGACAGTGCGGCGCTCCCTCAGCACAGACCCCTCCGACAGTGCGGCGCTCCCTCAGTACTGACCCCTTCAACAGTGCGGCACTCCCTCAGTACTGACCCTCTGACAGTGCAGCACCCCTCAGTACTGACCTCTGACAGTGCGGCAACTCCCTCAGTACTGACCCTCCGACAGTGCGGCACTCCCTCAGTACTGACCCCTCCGACAGTGCGGCGCTCCCTCAGTACTGACCCTCCGACAGTGCAGCACTCCCTCAGTACTGACACTCCGACAGTGCAGCACTCCCTCAGTACTGACCCTCCGACAGTGCGGCGCTCCCTCAGTACTGACACTCCGACAGTGCGGCACTCCCCTCAGTACTGACCCTCTGGACAGTGCAAGCATCGCCCTCAGTACTGACTCCTTCAACAGTGCGGCACTCCCCTCAGTACTGACCCTCTGACAGTGCAGCACGCCCTCAGTACTGACCCCTCTGACAGTGCGGCACTCCCTCAGTACTGACCCTCCGACAGTGCGGCGCTCCCTCAGTACTGACCCTCCAACAGTGCGGCACTCCCCTCAGTACTGACCCTCTGACAGTGCAGCACTCCCCTCAGTACTGACCCCTCCGACAGCGCGGCGCTCCCTCAGTACTGACCCTCCTCCGACAGTGCGG